>PVKM010045781.1:0-11863 GCA_004027735.1 Carollia perspicillata
TCTTAAATGTCTCCTCCTCAGAGAGGTGTATTTGGTTGATTGATGTCTGCCTCTCGCATTAGCGGGCTAGTTCAGGAGGGCGGGAACCATGTCTGTTTAGTCGACTGCTCAGAGCTTAGGACCATGTCCAAGACATAATTAGCAAAACTCAATAAATTTACAATCTTGAAGGAACATGGGGGAATCAGATGTCTATGGAACATTTCTTCGGTGTGAGGAGCTACTTTGTAATTATGTATTTTAAAATTTCCGATGCTTTACTGATCGTTTTGAAAGGAATCCCCTCTCCCAAAGATAGATGCATGAAAATATAGCAGTGCAAATTTTCAAGAAAGCACTTCAGTGTCTGAGATGTATATGGACCATAACATAGTTTGCACAAATGTTACTAAATCATCGCTACTAAAAATAAAATATTGAAAGGGAGTAAGAGATTTGTTGAACAAGATTGGTATTAATGTTATTGTCTCAAGTAAAATTTAAGTCTGTCAAATAATATTTTAAATTAAGAGGTCAACAGTTATCCACCCCTGTTTAGTTCAGTCTTTACAATTTCAGTCAGTCGAGTGTAACTTTTGTACTTTTTGCCCTATCCCCACGTTAATTTCCTTACTGATTTTTTAAATCAATACACTTTTTAAAAACTTAAGTAAATGCATTTCACAGAGAAACTTTATCAATTCAAAAACAAAAGCCAGCCCTGGCTGGTGTAGTTCAGTGGATTGAGCTCCAGCCGTGAACCAAAGTGTCACCAGTTCAATTCCCAGTCGGGGCACATGCCTGGGTTATGGGCCAGGTCCCCAGTGGGGGCCACGTGAAAGGCAACCACACATTGATATTTCTGTCTCTCTTTCTCCCTCCCTTCCCCTCTGTCTAAAAATAAAAATAAATAAAATCTTAAAAAATAAAAACAAAAGCCAGTTCACTTGCAATTAATAGGTTGTGTGATTTATTACACATTAATAAAAAATCGAGAGCTGTCTACAAACATTTTGCTACCTACGGCTCACATGCCAAGTTCTGACAAACACAAGTCTGACTCGCCAGGCCTTGCAGTGGGTGGTGTTTGGTTACACAGCATGCATGTGTGTGCTGTAAAGGCTTGCGAGGACAAAGCAGCACTTCGTGCACAGCCTTAGTATCACGGACGTGTTTTAGAGTATAATCGGCACCATAATAGACACTCAGGCAGGGCATACATAACTGTGAAATTTAAAAAAAATTTACAATGAAATTCCTGTGTACACTAATGAGAGTGAGGTGTGTGTAATTTTAAAGTAAGCTGCTATTTTTTTTCACTCCTCATTTGTGGTTAGCTTTGAATATATTCTGCTTATTGACTATATTTCCTTTTTAGATAGGTATATGAACATCGTCCATCTGAGCTTCCTTTGTATTCTTATTTTAAGAAACTTGTGGTTTCCTGTTTGCTTCTAATAACTCTCATCTGTTATCTCGTATCTCACATCATAGCAGATTAAGAAGATATGGGAGGAATAAGTCACTCCAGGACACCAGAAATAGGTGTCGAGAGCGGTGATGACTGTGTGCGTCCTCCTTAGCACATGTGTGGTTATATGCATAGTTGTTTCCAGGGAGAAGAATCAAATTAGCTACAGGTCTTCATCTTACACAGGTGTACAAATAAGATGTGTAGAAGTTGTTGAAAACTTGAAATCCTACATATCAATATTAAGATTTAAAAAATTGTATTTATCAAGTGGTAATCCTATATCAGGTCCTGTGCTAAACACTTTATCTGTTATTTCACTTAATTGTCTCAACAACCCTAAGGTAGATGAGGAACTGAGGCTTGAAAAGTTTAAAATAATTTGCTGCAGGTCACCCAGGCAGTAAGTGGAAACGGTGACGTTCACATGTAACTATTGGATTCCAGAGCCTGAGCTCTACGCACTTTCAGTGCCATATTCAAAAAACCATGTTTTACCGAGACCCCCCTGTGTTCTGCATAATGGCTGTGCTCTATAGACAAAGGGACTGCTGACTTACCTAGCAGATGAGGGACACCATTGTCCTGGCTCTGCCACTTGCTTTCAAATCAAGGCTTTAGCAGATTCTTCAAACTCTGATCTCCTAAAGGTGGAAATAATGTTGATTTCATTCTGAAAATAAGCATACAACAATTAGAACCATCCACGGTATTCTTAATGATTACTGAAAGTTACTGTCACGGGGGGCAGGGTCGCAGAGTCACACACCGTGGATGCAGGGTGAAACACGGACACAGGCATTCCCGCTCCACTGTGCTTGCTAAATGAAATATTTTATCATTCCGGGTGTACGAGTACTGAGGCTTAGCTGACTGAGCAGAGCGCAAATAACATCAAGGTCAGGGGTGTGATTTCTTGGTTGCCCAGTTGCTATCCATGGTCAGAGACAGAACCTGGGCTCAGTGTCAGCCAGTTGCACGGAGTGTTTGGGGGAATACAGTAATTAGAGAAAAGCATAACTAACATTAAGTCTAAGAGAGATGCCTAGATTTAATATAAGTTAATAAGAAACCATGTAAAATGTCTAAAGTAAGCTGGCTACAGAAAAGCTCCTTAAAACAGCACAGTCTGTTTGACAATTTAAAAAACAACACCTCGGTACATATTGTCAGGTAGTAGCCTACTTAAAATCGACTCAGTGGGAGAAATCTATACATACGGGTATTAGCCAGAGGACTGACATGATACATATATTTAATTTATGTAAATACTCTAAAATACTACAATAAAAATACTCTAAAGTTGTGTTTAAATTAATACATTGTTATTTTCAAGTTCTACAAACCTGCGTGTATTTATATTGCTGAGTGCTGTTTTACAAAACCCATGTATGTATGCATGAATGTATAGGCCGTTTATGGAATTTTTAAGGGCACTTTGTCTCATATAATTTTTGCCTTTTTTGCATTTAACTTTAGAATCATTGTACGAGTTGGTTGTGACTCTAGAGGATGGAAATAAAGGGACTGAGGTTTGTAATAACAACTACAGTAAGAATGAACTTTTCATAGGTCTGGGCACGTAGTTTTAAAAGTGCCATAGAGCATCTAGAATGTATCCAAGAGTGAAGCTGTCCTAATGATAGAAAACTACTCCCGGTTCTTTATACAGAAACATACAGAGAAAAAGGAAAGATAATTTATTAACCAAGAATGGCTTAAGAGAACTATGCTTTAAAATACATCTACTAAAAATTCATCCGAAGCATAATTCATTTCTAACCAGAGCAACCTATCTGGCAGTGGGGTACGTTCTCTATACATTTGTCCACCACGCACCACTAATACATTTATTGCTATCTGACTTGTACTGTATCTGTTGTTGTCCAAGCCCTCTCACAGAATCACGCACTCACTGAGGGTGGGAGCTAGGAGTTTTCACCTCTGGATGCTCTGTAGCACTTGCGCTGAGAGTAGCAGAAACTCAGAAACATCGGGTGAATTTTCTGGTTCTTGGATCAGGTTAGCGCTTCATGCTAAATTAAAAAAGGGATTTTACTAGTTTATAAATCAATATATTGTGATTTTGGTTAGCACAAAGTACACAAATTAATTTCCCAGAGTTTGAGGCCTATGGGAACTAAAAAAATTACATTTCAATAGAATGGCACCTATATGAGGAGGGTACAGGTGGCAGAGTTTCCAGTAAATTTCTGTAAATGAACTGCACATTTCTCCAAGGCATATCAATAAGATTTTATAATAAGCTAATTCTGTAATGGCACCACATTCAGCAATTTTTTAAAATATATATATTTTATATATAATATATAATTATATATCTTAATGTATATGATATATAATTATATATCTTTATATATATCATAATGTATATGTATCATTATATATATCATAATATATATATATCTTACGTCCAGATAGGAATGGGTGCAGATTTCTTCTTCTCCTCCTTCCTCCTCCTTTTTTCTCCTTCTTCTTCTCCTCCTTCTCTCCTCACCCAAGGACATTTTTCCATGCGTTCAGAGAGAGAGGAAGGGAGAAGGAGGGAGAGGAGAACAGGGGAGAGGGAGATGTGAGAAAGAAGCACCTCACATCTGGTTCCTTCCTATACGCGCTCCAACTGGGGATCAGACCTGCAACCTGCTTATGCGCCCTGACCAGAAATTGAACCCACGTTCTTTCGTTTTATGGGACGAAAACCACTTAAACCACCAAGCCATATTGGCCAGGACTAGATTTCCTTTTATTTTTGCCTTTTTAAAAAAATCTTAGATAACACAGCTCTCTACCTGTGGAATGGTTTTTAAGGTAAATACATATATTAAAGCATATATAATCTAGAGATTTTTTTAACAATCATCCATTAATACACTGTCTTTATTTTTATTTTCTTATTTTTTTTCATTGTTTAATTGTATTTTTTCCATCTCCACTCACCCCCTTGAGTGTTATCCCTGTCTGCAAGTTCTTTCTCTTTTCTTCTCCATCCCTCCATGCCACGCTACTCCTGGAGCTGTCAGCCTGCTGGAGATTTTAAAAATTGAATGCTAAATGGACAAAATTGTAATTTTCTTTACCATTCTCTAAAGGCAACAGGCAGCAAGTTTTACCTTGAAACTCCCAGCAGTTTGGTGATCAACTGTGGGTATAGTTAGCAGACTGGTGTTTTGAGTAGGAAGATAATGGTTTTTAGGTATTCATCTTCTTTTCTCTTGTTGCTTTTGAGATTCTCTCTTTACCTTTAACTTTTGGCATTTTAATTATGACGTGCCTTGGTATGGCCCTCTTTGGGTCCAAATGTTTGAGACTCTGTGCTTCCTGGACTTGTCTATTTCCTTTGCTAAATTAGGGAAGTTTTCTTTCCTTACTTTTTCAGATAAGTTTTCAATTTCTTGTTCTTCTCCTCCTTCTGACATCCCTGTGATTTGGATGTTGGCACATTTGGAGGTGTCCCAGAGTCTTCTTATACTATCCTTGCTTTTTTTAATTCATTTTTCTTCTTCTGTTCTGGTTGATTTTTTATTTCTCCCTTATGTTCTAAATTGTTGATCTGAATCCTGGCGTCCTTACCTTCACTGTTGGTTCCCTGTAGATTTTTCTTTATTTCACTTAGTGGAACCCTCATTTCTTCCTTTATGTTGTTGCTGTACTCAGTGAGTTCTTCGAGCATCCTGATCAGCAGTGTTTTGAACTCTGCATCTAATAGGTTGGCTATCTCTGTTTCACTTATTTTTTTTTCCTGGAGTTTTGATCTGTTCTTTCATTTGGGGCATATTTCTTTATCTCCTCAATTTGGCAGCCTCCCTTTGTTCTGTGTATTAGGGTAGAGCTACTT
This sequence comes from Carollia perspicillata, assembly GCA_004027735.1. NCBI lineage: Eukaryota > Metazoa > Chordata > Mammalia > Chiroptera > Phyllostomidae > Carollia > Carollia perspicillata. The sequence continues at coordinate 5,307 of PVKM010045781.1, forward strand.
TGACTCCCTGTCTTGGCACCCCTGTTATGTTGTAAGGGGCGGAGCTTTAGGTATTCATCAGGGCAGGGCACTTGCTTCCACTGTTTTGTGGCACTGTGTGCGGGGTGGGGGGATTAGAGAAGGAACAGTGCCACTTGCTGGTTCTCTTGCCCTGTTTCCAGTCACTTTGCCCACTTCCCGTTTGTGACTGGTACCCTTCTAGCTGCTGCCCTGGTGCTGAATCCCAGAGTATGGGTGGGTTTGTGTAGGTTGTAGGGCCTTGCAAGTCCTTTAAACAGACTATCCTGAGAGACCAGCAGTTTCTTTTGCCACCCCAACCTCTGCTGATTTTTATAGCCAGGAATTATGAGGTTTTATTTTCCCAGCACTGGAACCCTGGGCCATCTCAAGGCTGACATGGCTTGCTCCCTGGGTGTCACTCCCGGTTTTTATCCCCTACATGTGGTCGTGGGACCACCCATTCTGACGGCCCCTGCTGCCACCACCTCGCCACTGCCACCTCACCATCACCACACTGAGTCTTCTCCACCCCAGCTCCCCATATCTGCCCCTCCTACCCAGCCGAATGAATATTTCTTCTTTAAATATTGTCAGACTTCCACACAGTTCAATTTTCTGGCAGTTCCACAAAACTCCATTTTTGTTTTGAGTTTAGTTGTGAACCTTCTTATGGTTATGTAAGGAGGTGAAGTGTGTCTACCTAGGCCTCCGTGGAAGATAATAGTTTGTAATTAGCTCATCACTGAAGTTTCTTCCCTGAAAGGAAAGAAATTAACTTGGAGCCAATATTAACAGGTGATAATTAAATTATGGGTTCTGCATGCTTAATGTCCTAGACTTAGACAAGGTGAGGCAACTGGAGACCATTAACTTTAATAATCGGAGTCAGTATTTCTCTTAAGTAGGATTTTATAGCACATTAGTAATGGTTGACTAGTATTAAATTAGAAAATAAGCTGTTTTCTTACTAAATCATGTTTTACTAATTTAATTCATGCCTATACATTTAAATGTGCAGAATAATCTATATGGATATAAATATGATATAAAATAAAATATGTGAGTATAAATAAAAAGATAAATGTAGAACATCAAATCCTAAATCACCCACTGTTTAACAACATTATCTTTCACATTTTATATGGCTTAAAAACAAATGTTCAAATTGAAGCCCTTGATGGTTGGTTTTAATATTGGTGTATTTATAAAGAACTTGGGGGCAAGTAACATTTAAATCTTTAATTTTATAATTATTTTTTCCTAAAGGTTTTATTTATTTATTTTTCGAGAGAGGGGAAAGGAAGGAGAAAGATAGGGAGAGAAACATCCACATGTGGTTGCCTCTTGTGTGTCCCCTACTGGGGGACCTGGCCCTCAACCCTGACTGGGAATTGAACCGGCGACCCTTTGGTTCACAATCCAGGCTCAATCCATTGAGCTACACCAGCCAGGGCTAATTTTATAATTAAAGCTTAAAAATCCCTAATTGAAATGTCCATGTATTCTGTTACAAACATTTCACACCATCATATTTGACTTCGTGTTTTAAATACTAGGTGGTTATTTTGCATTAGTTGTGTGAGTGACGCCGTGGGCCATATGTAGAAGTTACGTCCGTCATAGTTGTGATAGCCCTCTCCCCAGAGAGTTTTTGTTTTGTATTGAAGAACATTCAGTAAACTTTTGCCATTATAGTAAACATTATTGCTACTACATGAATTTTGAAATATTATTTTAAATGTTTTATGTTTACATTTTGAGCTTTTGTTAAACAATCTCTACCTCCCCTCATATTTTTGTTATGACTAGAGTGACCACATAATTTAGCATACAGACATTTGGGGAGTGAAACAGGATGCTGTTACTAAAACAAATATTCTAGGAAAACAGGTGTAAACCAGGATGTATATCACCCTAGTATAATGGTAGACTACTGTCAGGTATATGATAGTACAATACCTGAGTTATTATCCTCTGTACCCACCAAAGCAATGCATCTCTGGAGAAATGCTTTCAGAATTCCCTACTTGGATAACAAGAATGCATGTCCCCTCCCTGCCACCTCTAGTGGATCTGGGTCTCCCTCGACTCCAAGTCACTGGACGTGTTTTTGCTATTGTTTTTACTTTGAAGCCTTCCCCCAGCAGGGTCCCCAGCACACGAGGAAACCAGTGGAATCGCGGGCTCCAGATTAGGAGAAGAGTATACTGGGGTTGAATAGACCAGACTCCACAGGAGCATGTCTCACCATTCCTGTCCTTACAGGTTTGCCAGAATCTGAGTCAGCCGTTGCTCCTTTCTGTCTCCACCAATCTAGTGCTCTACCCAGTTACCAGTAGTGATTCTTTCAGGTTACCAGGATTCCATGGGGTTCTGGGGAAGGGGAGGGTAGATCTTGGGTTTAGGCATCCCCCTTCAGTTCACCCCTGCTTCCCTATCCTGCTGTTTTGAAATAGAAGGGCTCAGCATTTACAAGATAGCAGAACCAAGAAGGGGATAGGGGTTAGGAGAGGAGGAGTAGATTTGATCCCAGGCCGTAGTAAATTTTGTCATTCTGACCTGGGGGAGAGCAAGGAAGCGCTTCTGGTGGGATGCCTCTGTCCATGGCTAGCTGAAGGGGCGACAGGCACAGAGACGACGTACAGTGCATGGTTAGTCCGTACCCACAGAACTCCGACATGTTTTAAACAGGTCTGTAATCTCCTCGGTTTTTCTCTTGTTCCAATGATTTTCACAGCAATGCTTCTGTGCTCCCGGAAAAAAGAAAGGTCCTTGAAGCTTCACATTATCTTTAAATGTGCTTTTATTGTGTGCTTATCTGCACTACAGTCTCTCAAAGTACAGACCCCATGGTGCATGCACGATCTTTAAAATGGGGAATCCATGTAAGGAAGTTAAATGAGGAAAAAAATTCAAAACAGAGTACAAATCGCAAGGTTAAATTGAGTGCTGTTAACCCCCTGCTGACACCAACTAATAGTGCAGAAGCAACAGCAGGAGTCTGAAACAGAGGCTAGTGTTGGGGACTTTCAGCTCGTGACAGTTACCAATGAAATATATTGGCTAGTTTTTCTGCCCAGGGTATTACTGTAAGGAACATTTCAAAATTAACATCAAAGATAATAAGAAGTCTGTGGTAATAATGAGTGTATATCAACTAGAAATAATAAAAATCAGAACAGTGTGTTAGTCTGAAGCACCCATTAGAAGTCAAGTGAGTTTTCCTTGTATTTAAAAATTAAGATATGCTTTACGTACAGCAAAACGTGTAAATATTAAGTTTTATTGCTACATTACACAGATCAGTGACTTTTAATATGGGGATAAACCCCTGTAATCAGCAATCTGATCAAAGTACTGCACATTATCACCACCCTAGAAAGTTCCTTCATGTCCCTTTAAGCCATGTCTGCTATTTTTCAGGAGTTTTGGCTTTCTTAGATATGTTGCAGAACAAGGGACCAAGGTGGTCACGATATACTATCACCGAAAGCACCCCCTTCCAGGTTCATTATGTCCGCCACCAGATAGGAAAGACATCTCTCAATGCCAGAGATTTGTGAAAAGGAAAGGAAATGTTTATTTAATGCTATACAGACTTAAAGTAGCGACCTAATGTCTTCATTAAAATATCAAAGTCCTTTTTGGATGCCCTCAGATGCTCACAGTGCTTCCTTCTCCCCCTGCCCTAATCTGGGGTACCATAACTCAGGAAAAGAAGCACACGTCTGTGTTTCAGGCTGCTGGCACCGTCAGATGTGCTGCAGTCCAGGCAGGATTTCTAATTAATCCAAAGCCATGTGGCACCGTCTCATGGCCCACTGGCAAGAGTTCTTTCACCCTTCTTCCAGGCAAAATCTATCCTGCTTCCCAGACCATGAGGCCAAAGGGAGCACCCCAAAGCTGCAGGGGTCTGCACTCTGGTGAAACCGAGTGGTTCCCTCTGGCAAAGCTGGGAGGGGCTCTTCACTCAGCCAAAGCCGTGTGTCTCTCTCTCCACTGCCACAGCTGTGTGGTCCTCTCCAGCAGAGCTGCAAGGGGGTCCCCACTCTGGCAAAGCCACGTGGTACTCTCCTCCAAAGCTGCGGGTAGGTGGGAGTCGAAACTCTGCCAAAGCTGACTGGCGGTTCTCTGCTAAAGCCGCATGGTGATTCTCTCTGTCCCCACTCTGTCCAAAAGCAAGCGGCTCTCTCCTCACATGGCTGCGGGGGTCCGCACTCTGCTAGAAGTGTGGGTCTCTCCTTCAGTGGCTGTATGTGGCTCTCTCCTCTCCTCCAGAGCTGTGGGGAGCTGGGGGTCACCACTCTGGCAAAAAGCGCATGGCTCCCCCCCGCACTGCCACAGCTGTGTGGTCCTCTCCCCTATCAAAGCCGCACGTGGCTCTCGCTTCAATGGCTGCTGAGTCTGGGTTTAAAGCCCCATGCCAGTCCTCCTCTGCAGGACTCCTCCCACAATTGACTACACTTGCCAGCTTTACTGGGCTGCCATCGTGAGTCTGGGCAGGTGTGGCCCCATGGCATGGTGCCAGTCTTCTCCAAGCTCTCACACAGTCACTGTAACCTAGGGGATATGCCCCCAGTTACATCTTGGGTGGAAGTCACTTCCATCCCCCTGGCTCAAAGCATGGCCACAGCTATTTAACATATTTATGCAACCAGTTAAAGGTCATAGATGTGTTAAATGACCATGCCAGAGGTTAGCTGCAAAGCTGTGCCTGTGCAAAACAGCTCTCAATGGCCCTGCTCCATTTGTCCCTTCCCCCAATTCACACCTGTGATGGGAAAGAGGTGAGGACATCTTATATGTCTTTCTAATATTTCCTAGACACCTTGAGTTCTGGACCCTATTCCAAATCCCTATTTGGGACCCCCTCTTGGCTGCACCCTGTTACAGATATTCTCCGTTCACCTCCAGTGCTGTGTAAACTACCATATCTGCTTCAATATTACAGTCCAGTTGATTGCCTCCCATTGCCTTCTCTTCCCAATACACTTCCAAGAACAATGCTCTTCTGCTTTTGTCCTTATCCCTCATGTCCTATTAAATGACAAGCAGCTCTTAGTTTATGGATAAGTAAATAAATAACAGTGACATAGTTGCCTTGACAGAAAACTTGCTACTTTGAGAATATATATAATTAAGAAAATAACAGCAACTAGTCAGTGACATTGATGAAAAATGTAAAATATTAATAATGCTGTTCATAGGGTATAGGTATTTAACAACTCGAAAAGTCCATGAAAAATATGGTCACAACTGGTTATAGATTCCATTACTGATAAAAAATCCTGGTCATTCATACTCTAATCACTAGTCCATCTTTAAAAAAAGCTTTAAAAATTTTATAAGCAAAAGCCTCATTCATTTTTTCTTCCTGTGTTCATTCACTTCCACTCCTTTTTTAAAAGAAAGCTGTCCTCCAGAACAGTTTTCATTTTCTGTTCACCTTCCTCTTGGTATCTTCCAGTGAGGTATTTTTCGATTGTCTTTATCTTCTTTTCTTCCCATTTCCAGAACGCAAACATACTTTTGCTTTATGTTCAAATATATCCGGTAGTTGTTTTTGTTTTTTCACCACTGGTGGACTTTTTGATTTTTTCCAGCTACAACCCAGGTCATTAAGTATTAAAAAGCCATGTTCACAATTCCCTGTTTTCTCACCATTTCACAGAACACACCTAGCCATTCTTTTTACTTCATTCCTATGGAAATATGGTAAAATTCATTTAGAGAGCTTTTAACGATCATGAACTTGATTCCATCTTATTTCTTAGAATACTTTATTTGGGAAGGCCATATATATAAAATACCAGAACATTCCCTCCCTAGATTTCCATTACTGTAATGGGGTTTACTTTATTTTAGAGTTAGTGTTTCCTTAATTATCAAAATTACCATTATTATGTATAGCTAACCCATGTCAATATTTTGTTTTGGCTCTCAGCTGGCAGGTAGCAAGGATAGGTTTCTGTTGAACTCCTGGTGAACAGTGAGTGCCTCACCAGAGTGCCACCAGAAAAGTTTAGGTGGTAAATCAAAACAGGGGCAAACTTAAGACAATGACAGAAAAGGAAATCTGGTAGAAATAATATAGAACTGAGAAAAGACAAAGTTTTACAAAGAATGCAGACAGGTTAAGAGGAAAAAAGGAAGTAAGGTCATGAAGACCACACACAACAAAATTTTAATATCCTGCTTTTGGTAACAACAACAACAAAAGACGGGGAAACAAAACATGAAACAGAGCAGAAATGTGTTCTGGTGACTCGGCTCATCTAACTTCAGAGAAACTCTCACAGCCCTACCACAGTGATTAACAGTAGGGAAGAGCTTGCATTTCCCACTTCCCCCAGGAGGATATTAGTATCTAAAGAGGCAACAGATGCAGAATATCTGAGAGATTTGAGAGGATTTTATTTTTCATGAAACTTTACTTTAACAGGTCTCAAAATGCACTCACAGATTTTTAGTCAAGTTGTTTCCATTAAAAAGTACTAATTTAAAAGACTAATAACTTGAAACCACACACACACACACACACACACACACACACAGTG
>PVKM010045782.1:0-11929 GCA_004027735.1 Carollia perspicillata
CTGTGGGTCCAGGTGAGAGACGACAGCAGCTCTGCCTGGCTCAGGAGCCGAGGGGATGCACCAGAAGAGACTCGGGCTGTATTTATAACTGAGCGGTTTGCTGGTGGATCGATCAGGTGTTGAGGAAGCAAAGAACGAGGCTGCAGTCCTAAGGATTATTCTACACACACCTCCTCCACCTGCAGTGGGCATTTTCCACTCCACAAACTCCCTGGCCCTCTCTCCATGCCCGAACTTGGATTCCGGCCTCATGCCTTTTAATTGCTTCATTGCATTCCGTATTTTGGATGGCTCGCAATTTGTTACTACAATATTTATAAACTCCCCCTTGTCGGACACTTGGGTTTCTAATTTCTCACAGTTATGTCAATGCTGCAATAAACATTAACCCAATTATGTCTGTCTTCAAGGAATGTTGTGAGCAGAACCTGGACACTGTCTGAGGGCTTCTCCAGGCTAGAAAGGGGATAGCAGGGTGGTCGGTACTCCCACTCTGATGGGATTGCAGGTTTTTGCCAAAATGTATTCCCACGGGTTCGTTGGCCATAGACATGCTGGTCCCTTGATGATCAGAGAAACTCCCTCCCTTCCAGATCTTCTGAGACTGAACAGTCCCCCTATTCAATGAGGAAGTGGGGGGGGGCCCACCTCCTCACTTCCTGTGCCTTCCTAAATTTAAAAATTGCAGGGCTCCTGGTGGCCATATGCTACCTTGTGTCTGGTCTTGAACAACACGGGGTGGCATTTGGGGAAAGGGGACCAAGCTGCCAACTGCAGCTTGGATCTGGGAGGCAGCGGGATGCTCTTTGCAGACGGGTTTTCTCTCCTCTAAAGGCACGCCCTCATTTGAACCCAGGTCCAGCAGGGGAGACGAGAGCCTCGTACCTGTTCTGACTCACAGCCTCCATCTGTCACAGAGAGCCATCCTTGGGAGAGAGAAGAACTGGGAAGGGAGACAGAATTTAGCTCCACTTTCTGGCCCTTCTCCAACAGCTACCTACAAGGTTTTTTCATCTGCTCCGAATCTCTACCCTCATCAGAAACGAACATCAACAGAGAAGTTTAAGCAGCAACGCACCTGGCAGAAGAATAATGTCCTTCATATGCAAAAAGCTCCTACAGAAAAATGACCCAATGCCACCAAACGGATGAAGGACATGGAGAAAGCAATCCAGAGAAATCCAAACGGCCAACCCATATGCAAAGAGGGGGGCCCTCACTCACCATTAAAGAAAAGGAAATTCAGCAGGAACACACGACTTCCTGTCTCAGAATGACACAGAGGGAAGAGCTGGGCCACGCCCTCTCTTGCAAAGGTCGGGAACAAGACACTCAAACCCTAGGGAGGGGAGGGGGCAAACTTGGGGCATCCGGGCAGCGTCTTCTAGGGATCTCTAACAGTTCCATTCCTAGGAATTTCATACACACACTCAAGGTGGGGCAAAAGTAGGTTTACAGTTGTGAGTATGTGAAACAGAGTCTATTCTTGCAGTATTATTATTATTGATTATTGTATTATTTTCCCTAGGAACAACCATGCGAGTGTGTGTGTATATGTGTGTGCGGGTGGGTGTATGTGTGTATACCCACCTGCGTACACATATCTCCCCAACGTGGACCACTTTGAGGGAGTGGACCACTCCCCCAAAGACGTATAAAAGTGCCCACTATAGTCTTGTCATAGCAAACATTCTGAGAACCACCTGGTCGCGAATCACTGGAATATCGGTTAAATAAAGGGCGGTCCAGCTGCACGACAGAATACAGGGCAGCTCTAAGTGCAGTGGTGGATGTAAACCCCAGGTACAAAGTTAAGGAGAAAAGGCCCGTTCCCCAGTGTAATGGACTGTATTTGCATGTGACACGTTTCTGGAAGAACATATGGGAAAGCAGAGTACCTTCTCTCCTCTCTCAGATTGGAGTCGAGAATTAAGGTAAAGGAACTTCCACTTCTGTATTCTTTGGCAGGGCTTTTGATAAACTATCACCATGTGTTGCTTTTACGATTAAAACTTGTTTAAAGACCATTTAGTGGAAAACAAGTGGCCTGGTACTGGACACAAAATCTGGAAATGGGAATAGTAGAGTCCTAACCCCAGTCTGTGTTCTCTTTGTGGCTGTGTTACCTTGGGTTAGTTGCTCAGCCTCTCTGGGCCTGATCTTCTCATCACTGAACTGGAGATGCTACGGGTTTGTGGGTAGTGTTGTCATTGTTGATGTTCTTTACGTGGCTGGCGGGGCAAACTGGTACAGAAACGTAAGCAGCTCAACCGCTTGGCTCCAGAATGTGTTTTGTTTGTAAGTCATGCGTAAACACCGATCTGATAGTCTCCAAGACCATGTCACTTACTTAGTTACAGAAATAATAATGTGGCTTCCCCGCCACGAAGGCGTACCCGGAGACGTTGCAGGGCAATCCCCTTTTCACCTAGCCTTCTGTTAATTCCACCTGTGGCCCACTGCATGCTGACAGTAAAGAGCATTACCTCCCGAGTCCAGGTAAAATCCCTCTTTGCCCTCCTGCCTTCCCTAAAGGTGAGAAGGTAATTGGGTCCATCTCTGTCTTGGGCAGGAGTGAATGCAGCCACCGAAATGCCAACAGAGGAAATCACTAGCGTGGGAGGTATTATCAAGAGCGACAAGACAACGAGAAATGCCTAAGCTCCTAAGGGGAGAGGCAACTGCCCGAAACAATAAAGGAACTTTGCAGTGCCTTTGCAGGGCCTTTGCAGAGAAGCAGCGAAGAACCTGCCTTAAATAGCAACGGTGGAGGGGAGGCCGCCATGGTTGAGGGGAGAAGCTGGTGGAGGAAGCGGGGCTGCCGTGGAGAAAGAACAGACGGCTGCAGTAGCAGACAGAGATCGTCTGGCGGAGTCCACTGGTTGATAAGAAATAAAGCAGTGGTGGTGGGAGGCGGCGGTGGCAGACAAGCTGAGAAACAGTAAGAATAAGAGAAAACTGTGGCCTTAAGATGATCCCCAATTTGCCCTTCATTTCCAAGGTGGAAAAGGCTGATGGTGGCAGGAAAAACGAGTAGTGCAGGACGGATGGCGGAGAGCTTTGTCTCTGAGGAGTGTTGCTAAGCCAGGGATGTCCCCCTGGGAATTATGTCATGGGAACCCTGATTAGAAGACACGCAGCGAGTCCCCAGCTCAGATGCCAGGGGGTGACCGGGAACCGGAGCTCCCCGTGGGCGGGCTCTGCGTTTGATTTACCCCGGTCCAGGTCCAAAGGAAGTGGCCCCCGGTGAGCACGTGGGAGGTGCTGGCTATACAGGTGAGTGGTGCCCATGCACTTCAGGGCGGGCGGCTGGCCTCCCGGGGAAGTGAAAAAGGAAACATCGGACCCCCTTCCTCATGTAAGTACTATTGGCTTACAGCAGCACTGTGGCCGACCGAGAGCATCCTGGCTACCCTCCACTGAGCCCCTACCCCCACCACGAAATGGTGAAGTGCTCTGTTGTATAGGTAACCCTCAAATCTGACCTAAGAGGAGGTTATTACCAGCATCGCATTTTTACAGGTGAGGAAAGAGTTTAGGAAGATGAAGCATCTGGCCCAAGAATGCCTGGGGTTGGGATTTGAAACCAGATCTGTCAATGTTGCCATTTGCACCAAGATGCCCGAGACCGACAGTGGCCAGCCAGGAGGAGGCGCTAGTCTCCCTATTTCATAGACCAGAAGACCGAGCCTGAATGACCGGCTCCTCCCATTGCAACTGCCCCTGGCTAATCCCACGGGAAGGCAGGAGTTGCTACTTTGGAGTCCTCCACCCAGTCTTTTTTTAAATTAATGTTTACATACCTAACCCACACAGGGGAAACTCTTGTAATTTATGGAAAGTCTCATTAAATACGCAAGCCGCAGAGATAATGCGAAACACCCACCAACTCCCTGCCCCCCTTCCTGAGCAACGAAAGACGCTGTCATCAGCGTGTGTGCATCCTGTAAGCCCACAAGGCGGTCCTGCCATGAGGGACTCGTGCTTCTTTTTAACGTGGGTAAGCCCCTCTTTGGCCTCCCATGGAGGGGGGTGCGGTACTTGCCAACCCCATCCGCCTAGTATACACAAGGTGTCTGAGTGGCTCATCTCAGAACACATCTGAGCACTGACTACAGGCCAGGCACTGAGCGTAAAGCTGTGCTAACACAGAGAAAACAGCCTCCCGCTGGCAGACAGCCACCAAACCCAAGAGCACACAGTCAGGCTGCGGTACACACCAGCTCGGGAACTGAGAAAGAAAGGGAGAAAACTGTTCTGACTGACGTGAGCAGAAGGGGAAGCATCTGGAAAAGTTGCTTGAAGCAATTAGTATTTGGATCCTAATCACAATGATTTTTATTAGTCGGTTTTCTTATTTATTGTCTGCACATCCTCCCCCTCCTCTCCCCAAGCTGTCACAGTGCCTGGTATACAGCAAACACTCAGTAAACTCTTGGCGTGAGTGATCTTATCCGATTCAACCCAGTGAGGAGGTGGTGCCACTCTGTTCTACACAGAAGAACCTGAAGGCGCAGACAGGTGTAGTGGGCTGGAGGTCACACAGCCAGCGAGGAGCAGAGGAGAATCAGACTCCAGTGGTCCGGAGTCCAAAGTCCTGCTCTTGACCCTGGGCTTTAGAAGGCAGCCCTGATGGCTGGGTGAGAGGAAGTCATGCAGAGCAGATGGACGCAGGACGGGAGAAGGAAACTGTAACTTTTCCAAACTGCTTCTTCAACCCTGGAATCTGGGGTCTGGCTCCTAGAGGCTGGAAGGTGTGCCTCTCCTGCCATTCCTCCCCACTCCTGCGTCCCACCCCTTTCTTGCCCCATTCCCCTATTTAATTGTCCTTCTCTCCACCCCCTCCCCACCTCGCCCAGTCCCCCCCGGGGGCTGCCAAAGATGCCATTCAGTTGGATAATTAAAGTTCCCCTCCTGCTAGCATCTCGCTGCTGAGCCCTCCCAGCAGCTGTTCAGCAGGAGCGGGGCTGGGAGGGCTGGCCCCACAAAAGCTTCGCAAATGATTGTGTCTACAACCTGTGTGTGTGTGTGTGTGTGTGTGTGTGTACATGGCCAGCGTGCGCCTGGTCTCACTCCCACCCCCCTGGGTGGGGTGTGGGGGGGTGAGGCACGGATTCATTACAGATTTTTCTTGGTGGTGCTGAGAGGAGGGAGGGGAAAGGGACCAGATGGCAGACAGGCGGGTGGCGGTAGGCCCTGCCTCCTCCTCCTCTCACGGAGCAGATGCCCCAGGAACAAGGGCCCTGGAGGCAGAGGCAGGATTAGAGAGGGAAACTCCGTATCAATTAGTGTCAAAGGCCCAGAGCGCTGGTGGGGGAGGGGCAGCCAGTCGGCGCTGGCTGGTGGGGGGAGGGGAGAGCACTGATGGAGGAGGGGGGGCCAAGGCCAGCTCACAGCCCCCAAGGGGTTAACATACGTCCTCCCAGGGAGCTGGCAGAGGGGAAAAGAATCACCCTCAGAAATCATCAAGGGCAGCACCCTGCTTTCACACAGGTAAACTGAGGCCCAGGGAGGAGAAGAGATTTGCTGGAAGTCTTATAGCCCCTAGACCGGGGCTAAAACTACTATTAGAGCTCTAATATTATTAGATGACATTTGACATTAAATAATGTTAATAGGTATTAGATAATATTAATAATACTAATATTCTTTTAAGTAATAACACCAAAAACTTGAACGGCAATGGATTAGTGTTAGTCACATTGCTGAGCACCCACTGTGTGTCACACATTAGACAGTCGATGTCTTATCTAATGTAATTGAGCCTTGGTTTTATGGCTCCAGAGGTTCCAGAGGGCAAGTGAGGCCACCCACAGTCACGCAGGCAGCCAGTAGAGATGGGGCTGAGGCTCTGCCCCAGAACTGAGCCAACCTAACAATCAACAGCAGGGCTGGTCGGACCCCGCCCTGGCCTGAGGTTGGGTCTCTGTTGGTTTAGAGCAGCAGCATTCTTAGTGTCTCTCTTCTTTTACCCTAAAAAAGGGACCTGAGTTTCAAGCCCCGAGGTCGGCATTCAAGTTCGAGCTCTTAGTACAAGCTGTGTGACCATGGGCACCTCACTGAACCTCTCTGAATTTGTTTACGCCTCTATCCCGTGATGTCACCCGACAATGGAGGATGGGGAAGTTTCTTTTGATAAATGCCTGTAGTGGGATACCACGTAGGCATTAAAAATGATGAGGTGGACAGACAGTTGTGAACATGGGAGAATACTCAGACTACATTTCTAAATGGGGGGGATTGAAATTTAGAAAAAAATGCCCCAAATATTTGCGGTGGTTGTTACCCGGTGCAATGACCAGTCCCGCCTCGCCCTGAGTGCTGTGAGCACTCAGAGTCTGGCTCCACACACTGCAAATGCCCCACACGTGCAAGGGCCGCTGTCCCCTGGGGCGGCGAAGGGAGTGATAAGATGTGAGCTGGGGTCTAGTTCGCAGCTCAGTGAGAGACCAGCCCTTCTGTGGGTCCAAAGTCATGAAGAACCAGCATCTGAGGCCTGCTGGGGAGGGAAGGGTTAATGTGCAAATCCATAAAGCTGACCCTGGGGTGGCCCACTTAGGAGACCATCTGCCAGCAGGCTGGCAGCTGCCAATCCCAGGCAGGCCCTGCCTCCTCCCAGGCTCCTCCCAGCCGGCACTGCTCTGGGAGCCTCTGCCCGGCCTCCCATCCGGCCAGGGGGTCTGGCCAGCAGCATCATCACGTCACCCTCCCCGTGCTCTGCAGCAGTGCTGGCACTGAGGCAGCAGGGGTTGCAAACTTTCTCACTTACGGTCTTATTGGACCAATAGATGAGGTGGTGTTTTTCCCATTGGGAAGCACGGGAAATGAAGTCTCAGAGGAGCCAAATGACTTGGGAAGGACACAAATTCTCCTTGGGAGACAGCCCAGGCTCCTGGGGGAAGCAGCCACCCCACACACCCTGACATTGTCCCACAGGCACTAAACTCCTCCAAGAGAAGGTGAGGGCCACATGAGGCTCTTATTCCAAAACCCACAACCTAGAGCCCAGGGCAATGGGGTGGGGATGGAGGCGGGGCCGGAGAGCACTCAGTGGGGGTCCAAGGAGCTGACACCCACCTAGCAGGTCTCAGGGACCTCCCAGCTCTCCCACTGTGTGAAATCTCTGGTTATTCCCAACCCCAGAAAGAGAAGAAGGGGAGCATCTCTTCCTGTACCCCCATCACCACACTCTCTGGAGCCTGATGTCGGTTCTGGGCGACCTAAGATGGAAGAGAAAAGAATTAAATGGAGGGGCTGATGGAGGAGGGACAGGATCCTCCCTGGAAACAGTTCAAATGTTAGACCCAGTGGCTCAGGACTGCTGGCCAAAGGCGGCAGAGAGAGACCCAGAAGCTCCCAGAACAGATGGGCCAGCCAGGGCACGAGGGGGTTGACATGGCCATCGTAATGGTACTATCGCAAATTCCTCTGGTGGCATCCCCGTTTCCACAGCTCCTTCAAATCCACTGTCTCATTGGACTGTCACGACACCTCCAGACAGGAGATGGCCAGGGGCTGTGGCACCCATCTGGTAAGATGAGGCCACTACACTCAGAGAGGTTAAGAGGTTTGCCCAAGGTCACACAGCTCATCTGCTGCTGGAACAGCCGAAAAGAGAATCAGTTCTCCTGAATACTAATTCACCTGTCAGTGGACTCGTGATGTCTCAACCCAGGATGGGTGGGGGGCTTGGGAAGAAGGTGTACATTAGTAATTAAATAGAAACCAACACGTATTGGTCACTTACAACATCAACAGGCACTGCTTTAAGCACTTAATGTATATTATCTCATTTAATTCCAACTCTGGCCCTACGTGAGGCGCATATTACTGTCGGTGCCAGTTTAACAGATGAAAGAGGCAGGCTCACGGGCATGACATCGCTTGCTCAAGCACACAGTCACGAAACAGTGGAGCTAAGATTCAAATGCTGGTCCCCCTGTCCCTTGGCCACCCAGTAGGTCCCAGTCACCGTGGCTCGTCACCATCACCCGAGGAGCGTCTCGCAAATTGCGAGGCCCAGAGGCCACCTTTGATCAATGAAACCAGAATGTCTGGACGGAGCGGGGGGCCCAGGCATCAGTATTTTGTAAAGATCCCCAGGGGATTCCATGATGCAGCCCATGTTGGGAGCCACCACGCAATACTGTCCCCAGGGACTAACCACTTATCATCTCAGGAGAGCTCCGTGGGGGCCAAGCTCCTCTCGGCCTCCCCATCTGTGACACGGAGCCCCTTCAGCTTTCACAGACCAGGGTCCATCCTCTCCAGGCTCAGGACAGGAAAGTGTTAACAACCCAGAGCTTGGAGTGGAGAATTCCAGCAGGCAGTCCCATCTCCTCTCCCCAGAGCCAACTAGAGTTTCAGGAGCCTACACCGGGAGCGGCTGTTGTAAAACTTGTATGATGTTTGTTTCCAATTAGGCTTTGTGCAACTGCAAACACCAGAAGCCGCAGCCACAGGGACTGTGCTGTGCTACGGCAAGCGGTGCTTCCATCTTCTCCAGGGGAACCAGTTGGGCGCCCCCCGAAATACAGTGAAATCATAATGCAGGGGAGCCAGGGGTGCTGCCAAGGAAACTAGGAAAATAGGTCCTGAAAGAATGAAACTGGGACTGGAACTGTCTGTATTTTACAGGCTCTGGAAATCATCCCCCACTTTCTCCGCAGCAGGATGGGAGGTGCCTTCCCTGGGGAGCAGCGCCCAGCATGGAGGGAAGGCGGTCTGTTTGCTGGGCAGAGCCCTGCCGTAGGCTCCCTCGTGGGGTGGGCTTGGACCAGCAGCTGCCACACTCTGACCCGGCTTCCTTGCCTGTAAATGAGGAGGCTGGAGCCCCTGCTGACCCTGACCTACCTAGTCCTCTCATCAGGTCTGTTAGCTGCAGGAAGGGGAAAATGGAGAGGCCCAAATGAACAGAGAAGCCAGGGAAAAGCCGGCCTCCTCGGGAGCTGTGTCCAGCAGCAACTGCAAGGTTCTGCTGGACCTCTTGGAATTCATGAGGCTGGTCTACCAATGTCTGGGGCCCAGAGAGGGGACTTTTAGGGTTGTGATGTTTGGGAATCAAATATCCTATAGGACAATGTCCCAAGGAATGTGAGAGGAACCCCAAAGGGCTCAGCTGAAGGCAACGCTTGGCTTCTTGGAACACAAAAACCACAGAATCCCATGATTTCAGAATCTTAGAACCAGGGATATGACCACGTGGAGGCCTGAAGCTTGCTCTGTTTGGTAGGGGAAGGGGGCTTTAAGAAAAAAATATAAAATTTCAAAAATGAAATTGGATGCCAGAGGGAATACAGAATAGGGCAAAAGTAGGTTTGCAGTTATTAGTGTAAAAAATAACACAATAATTAATAATAACACTGAGTATAAGAATCAACTGTGTTTTGCACACTCACAAGTGTAACCTACTTTTGCCCCACCCTGTATGTATTCAGAAGGAGCAGATAAACGACCCGGGACAAAATTTCAGGAGCTGAAAAAACCACCAACATCCCCAAATCCAGAATCTAACATACATATGTTTTTTTTTTAATGAACCACCTAAAACAATACTCTCATACTTTATATTCTCTAGATTTTTTTTTCTTGGCTGCGTATCCTGATTGCTCCCTCATATGACAGGTCTGTCCTACTGTCATCTCTAGAAAGAACAGAGAGACAACTCGGCACTTCCCCTGCGAGGGTTTGCGTAGGAGGGCTTTGGGGCCACATGGCCAAGAGGTTCGAAGGTCCCGCTGGGCTAGGAAACAGGAGGCACCCGTGAGAGTGACTGAATTCAGGCCATTACAGTAAGCCCGGAGGGGACAGGGGAGGACGGGGACACGCCAGCGTCCCTGTGATCTTTCTATTGCCCATTAGGAGGGCTTCCGTCAAGGGCTCGGCTGGGTGCGCTGTCTTCGCCACACCTTCACGTCCACGCAGGGAAGACATCTCATTTTTAGCCGGTGACCTCCCCTCATAGCCTCGATTAGCTTGCCTCCTTACCAACGCCAGACCCGTGAGGGAAAGCGAGTAGGAGAAATGGGAACTGAAAATACACATAAAATTGCCCTCGTTTTCGATAGTCAGCGATTTGCGCAATTGCTGACTTCAATCTTTTTAGCATGTCCCTGGGAGAATCAAGAAGCAAGGAGGCCACGGGATCCTGGGGACCGGGGCTCAGGGCAGGCTGGAGACTATGCGGGGGCAGAGCCACGCAGGCTGGGGCCCCGAGCGCGTGGCACTGCTGCGGCAGGGTGAGAAGAGACAGGCGGGCGGCCCAAGTGGATGGGGGGGTTCAAGCCACTCACCCTGGTCCCCGACCACAGGCTGCACCGCAGGCCCAGCAAAGCTTTCCCACATTCCCTTCCCCCCCGGGACCCAGGTGGGGTTACACAGAGGGGCTGGGGAGCAGTGGGGGATAGTGGTTAGGGGCCTGGGATTCAAATCCCGCTTCCTAGTTTCCCAGTCACGTGGCCTTGAAGGAGAGCTGTCACTTCTCTGAGCTCCAGGTCCCCCAAGTGCGAACAGGATGATGGAAATGCACCCACCTTTTTTGGCTGGAGGAAGTGAAACGCAGTGCAGTGCAGGAGTTACTGCGCCGTCCTGGTCAGAGCATCCTACGTCCCACAGACTGTACAAAGTACTGCACAGAACGGAGCCAAACGAACCTTCCCAACCCCGGGCACCTCATTTTACACGTCAACGTATGTGAAGGAAAACGAACACTTGTCCCACCTACCGAATAGTGTTATGGCACAGCTCAAAGGCGCAAATATACACAAAGTATTTGGAAAATGAAAAAAAAGCATACAAATGCAAGTTATTACTCAATAAATTAATTAGTAGATTGACGAGGAGGTGGAATAGCATGGAGTTTAAGTGCATAGGCTCTGGAATCAGAAAGGACTGGATGTGATGAACTTTTGACCCCTCTGAACCTCAGTTTCCCCATCTGCAAAATAGAGAGAAGTATAGGCCCTGTCTCAATAGGGTACTGTTGTGAAGCATTAATGAATATGTACGAAATGCTTAGTATAACATCTAACTTATACTGTTGTTGCTATGGTTGGTATTCTTATTGCTGTTGTTACTGTTATTAAAAGTAACCCATTAGTCTTAGTTTTCTCATCTGTGAAATGGAAAAACGAAAACCCGCCCATCTCACAGTGATTTCATAATATAAAATTCTTTAAAAATACAACGTGCCAACTCTACTCTGCAGATATGATGAGTCACCCCCAAACTTCACAGAGGCCAGACACAGCTGGGAAAGGATGCGGTGAGAGCAGACGGGGCTCCCTGAGGCCGCCCGTACCCGCCACCTCCCCGCTCTGGCACGGTGCTCGGGTTTTCCAGGTGGGAGGACGCTGACGTGGTCCAGACTCTGAGTCCCAGAGTCCCTGCAGCAAATCTGCTCTGCAGCCTCCGGACATGCTGCTGGCTGGACACAGAACCAGGACACCCGTCTCCTCCCCCTCATTTTGCTTTAGCTGCCGACCGGCCTGAGGAGATCATCAGATGTGTCCGCTTAGCTGGGCATCTCGTGACTCGCAAGTGGGCCGGCTGGTCCTTGAGCCCTGCCTTTACCAAGATGGTCTCTGTCTGGTCTTCCGAATCCCACCCAGCAGCCAAGTCCTCTAGCACTGGTTGATTCAACAAATATTTATCATGTACCTAGTTTGGCCCAACCACAGAACTCGACTGCTTTCTGGTTATGTGTGCAGAGCTGAATCTCTTTCCTCGCTAAACCACCCCTCCTCGGGAGCTAGCAGAGCCTGTTCACAGTTCCAAGTAAATAAGTCTCGGGCATCGGTTGTGTCCTGGGTGCTGAGCTGGTCATTGGCCGCACGGAGATAAACAAGACGAAGCCCTCTAGCCAAATACATATGTCCACGTGCTAATTAAAAGGTTCCGGGATTGCTCTTCTATTGACATTTCTATCCGT
>PVKM010045783.1:0-11893 GCA_004027735.1 Carollia perspicillata
AGAGCAGAACTCGGAATAAACGTGGTCTCTGTCTGCCACCCCCGCCCTCCCACAGACGCCCGTGAACTGCCCTAAAGGAGAAATGCCGTGTTATGGAAAAATACACTATTTACAAGTATACGAAGACGCTGAAATTTAGGAGACATCTGTTTTGCATTTCTCAGTATGCCGTGTATATTTTTATTTCATTATTTCTCCTAAAGTATTCCAGACTCGTGACAAGGATGCACATCTAAATTTATAAGTTTACTGTCCATTCCGGTACGAGTTCTTTAGTGACCACGGAGGCTTACAAAAGTTGCGCTTCCAATGTGATACTGACTTCAACGGACGTAAAAAGCTCTATTGAAAGGCGGTAGGGAAACGGGGCCCCCTTCTGCCTTGGGCTGCTGCCCAACTAGAAAAGGAACGCCGATTGGTGGATACCTCTGGTCTCCCACAGACATCGTGAACTGCTCCGTACGGATGTTTGACAGCAAAGCAATGATCGCATGTGTCTGGATTGCCCCTGCGGGTCTCCAGTGGAGCCGGGACCTCGGGTGCGCGTCGTCGGAAGGCTGCGTGGCGCCGATCCGGGTTGCTGGAGTTGCAGTCTTGTAGGTCGGCCGGCAGAGCGGTGCGCCGTTGGGACTGCTCTTAAATCAGTGGACGTTAGCCACGTGATGGCCGTTCAGGTGGCCTTACAGAACAGGGCACTGGTTAGAGCTGAGGACGTGAAAGAAACTTTTTTAAAAGTGAATATTTAGCTCAAAAAACTCCACTCAGCAAACTTTTTGTTACCCCCAAAACCACTAAAAAAAGAGTGGAGGAGTTTTCTTTGACCAGTTATTGCCAGAAAATAAAAGCTGAAAATAGCCTGAGGCATAAAGTATTTTTGTAGCTCTCCGTCCAGAAGGACAGAGCCTCCCTGGAAACTTCGGAACGCGAAGTCTGCCTCCCCCGGGGTGAGGGTGAGGGGAGGGCAGGTCGAACTGGCTCGCTCCAGTGGGTTCGGAGCTGTTTGAAGGTGTTCAGCCTTCCGGGTAACTGATAATACAGTTCGCTGCTTTGGGGGCAGACTCCCTTGTCTCGAGGGATAAGCAGGAACTGACTGTCACGTGAAGAACTGCCACTTGGGGTACCATGTGTCGAGCGCGGATGACACGGGGTAAATCGGCATCCGGAGAGAAGGCTGTGCCAGAACACGACACAGGTGTGCAAGCAGGACGGTGAAGCAGTCGCCAGCTTTTTAGGCAGGGGGGTGTCGGGAAGAGAAGGCTCTGGGGTCCATTAACTTACAGTGTCTCTGTGTCAGGTCTGGACGTGCCCGCCCCTGTTCGATGTGTCCATGCTGCCGTGGAGGGCGACCGCCTGCTGAGACGCGGAACTCAGAATCCGGAGCAGCCAGCCGCCCGGGCCGCCCACGTGGACGTCTGCGGCTCCCACTGCCCCCCAGAAAGTCAGGTAAATAGTAAAGGGGGGCACAGGCTGTGTCTTTGGGCACCAGAGACTTCGGGGAAAGGCAGTACGCACCTCCAGAACCCCTGCTGCCTTCGAGGAGCGGCGGGAGGCTCTCCGGCCCAGAGAGGAACCAGACACCACTCCCAACCTCAGGGACCCACCGTCCTGTCGGAGAAACAGACTGAGAAAGCGGCACGTAGGCCGGGTTCTCTCGTTTAAAAACGAGTCTCCGCAGCACCCCCTCTTCGCTTCTAACGGACGGGCATTGCTCGGGGAAGGCGATGCGGTGCCAGAGCTGGACCCTGCCCCCTGTGGGCGCACAGGTCCCTTCTCTATTAACACGCCCCTCGTCTGCCTCGCCTTAAAGCCAGGTGGGGTCGATCAGATGGCCTGGAAGCCTCAGGGTCCATGCTCTGTTGTCTTCTGTATAAGTTTGGAAGAAATGAGCCAATCCTTTCACAACAAAAAAGGGGTTAAAATAGCAGCTCACGTCTCCTCGTGTTTCGGGCACTTGGGCTGCCTCCATGGCTCTGCTATTGTAAGGGACGCTGCAGTGAGCCAGGGGCGCCTGTATTCTTTGGAATTAGTGTTTCAGGTTTCTTCAGGTGAATCCCCAGAAGTGGAATCACTGGCTGCATTTCTTTTTTTTTTTTTTTTTGAGGAAAGTCCGTACTGCTTTCCTCAGTGGCTGCACCGATCTGCATTCCCACCAACACTCGGGTGTTGGTTTATCGACGGTGGGCATTCTGACAGGTGTGAGACGATATCGCACTGTGGTTTTAACTTGCATCTCTCTGATGGTTAGTGACGTTAAACATCTTTTCGAAAAGTCTTGGCACCTACATACAATGGACTATCACTTGGCCACAAAAATAATTAAATCTTCCCATTTGCCACAGCATGGATGGACATACAGGGCTTCATGCTAAGGGAAATAAGCCAGAGACAAAGACAAATACCGTATGATCTCACTGATGTGTGGGCTCCAAAGGACAAAACAAACAAGCAAACACAGTGGAACAGCCCGACAGCTGTCGGGGGGCGGGGGTGGATCTGGGGCACTGTGAAAAGGAGGAAGGGGACCGAGGAGTGTAGAGCAGTGGTCCCAGAGCAGCCGCAGGGCTACAGAGTTCTGCGCGGGGAACAGAGTCGATAGTATCCTGGTAACTCTGCAGGGGGCCACGTGGGCACCGGAAATATGGGGGGGCGTTTTGTAAAGTATATGATTGTCTAGCCACCAGGCTGCACACATGCAGTGAATTCAAAATGATACAGTTTATAAACTGTAATTGAAGAAAATTTTTTAAAAAAAGAGAAAAGGAAGCAGCCCAAGACTGAAGATGTGACGATTTGTGTGGAAGGGTGTGCTCACTCTCTCTCTCTCTCCCCTCCCCCCCACACCCTCTTCTCTCTCTTTATATATATGTATATTCTGCATGATTCTTTTGGAAGAGAAACAGTCATAAAGGATACAACAAGTTGTTTAAAGTTGCTAAAGTGTTTGGATTATTGCTACACATTTCATAAGGAATGCTCATAGGTTGGTACAAACATAGAGTAACCATTGACTGAAGGAAGTCTTTGTTTTTCTCTCCTCAATTATGATTTCAATGAATCGAGTTGCCCCGTGGCCCTATTGTTCGAGGAACAAGCCGATCCATTAATATTTCATAAAAGAAAATGCATGTGAGCTCACGACTAAATTGTGCCGAGTTGGGGCCTGTGTGTTTGCTAAAATGCGGGATGAAGGAAATGCTAATTGAGCCCTATGGAATCATTCTCTTTGATCAAGGAAATTAAAAGTAGTAAAAAAATTTTCTTTAAAAATCCCAGACTCTCAGATCTGGAAAAGGTCATTAATCAAGGTCCAAAATCAATGCATAAATTCTTAGGACCATCCGCACACCCCACATGGTGCGTGTTTGATGAAGGCCTCGCGCCGGGGTATTTCATGTCCGTGAGATCTACTGAGCGATGTGATCTGTAGCCGAAGTGGCCCCTTGGCTTTTTTGGCTGGGACCCCATCTCAGCCCACAGTCTCCAGCGGCCCCGCCCCGCCCCGCCCCTTCCCACTCTGGGCGAGGCTCCTGATTGGCCAAGCCCACTTTAGATCACGTGTTCTTCAAGGTCAGCCCTTACAATGGGGACTCGGCTGGGGGAAACCAGCATCCACGTGATGGGCATCAGACCTCAGTGTCAGAAAGTGGTACCGACTTCCCTCTTCTCTGACGACAGTGTTTCACGTGCCAGTAAAGGCAGGAGGGAGGAACTTCCAGGAGCGATGCCGCCGTGTCCTTAGAAAGTGCCGCCTTCTGCTAATCTCCCAGTTTGAAATTTCTCTGTAGCCCAGAAACCTAGAACGTTGCTGTACCTACTTCAGCGTCATAAGTGCTTTTCTGAAATTCCCGCAGGCGGGACTCGGGAACACACTTGTCATTCGCTGTTCTGCACCCTTCCTCCTCCGTCCTCATCGTTCAGGTGTTCTTTTTATTGCCGAGCCAGGATTCACTAACAGCTCACGGGAAATAAAATTGTATCACATACATTGTTTCACACAGGTTGATGCAGAAAACATTCCATCCGGCCGATTGAAAGAACAGATGCTTGTATAATTTATGAGGCCAGGAATACATTCACAATATCTCCCAGAAATAGTAAGGCATGCAGATAACGTCACCGGTGGGGAATGAAGTCAGAAGGCCGAGAGTTTGACAGATGTTGTCAACGTTCTAAAAATACGATCGGTGCGCTCCGCGCACAATGGAGTATGAGGGGATCGTGAAGTCATAGCTGATGGTTTCACACGAAAATTAAAACACCCCTAGCCTCTGTTTCTCAGAAATGCATTTCTGGTTTCCCCCACCGACAAATTTTAAAGTCTGTCTATATAAGAAAGAGTTCTACCATCATTTTAGAAACAAATACATTTTTTCTGAGAAAAAAATGCTTATTTTCTGTTACACGTGTGTTACTGTTGATTTTCCAAGGTTCCTTTCCACGGCCAATCGTGACAATAACGCCAGTTGTGGCACCGACGTGGCCGTGGTGCCGGGGGCTAACTTTGAAATGGTTTTGGCTCTCAGCCCGCAAGACTGTCCTTTCCAGACCAAGGGGTTGGTCCGGCACTCCTGCAAAGTCGCAGATCCAGGAGGCTGCATTTCTTCACTAAAAATAAACCCTGCTGACCGCGGCCTGGCACGGCTTCTGCAAGTCACCATGGCAGCACTAGTGACAGTGGCTTTTCAGTATAAAAATGTTTTTTTAAGAAAAAAAAAAAAAAACCTGGCTCCAACTATGACTTGAAGTTTTCATTATATTTCCTTCACTCCAAGCTTCATACTATCCTTCGGGCCTTTTCTATTCAAAAAGGTTTTTTTCTTTTTTAAAAAGATTTTTTCTTGTAAATTGGTTCTTCAAATGATTAACTATTCATAGAGGAGTAGTTTTGAAAGACCGGTATAATTTAACTTTAATATAAGCTCTGTGGGCTTTGGGAAAATGTAGTAATTTATATATTTTCTTTCCTTTTTCCTTCAGGAAGAAGTCAATTCAAAGGCAAAGGAACACTGAACTATTTTTCTGGTAGACAAACCCTTGAAACATTAAAAAAAATGCGGAGAGCTGATGGATGTTTAAGGACACGATGATACACTAGTCTCATTCTGTGCCGAGCCGATGGTGTGCTCTATTTGATTTAAAATAACTTAGGGCGTAAGCTCAGGGGCAAGAAACGATTTTGAAAGGGGATCAGCCACAGCCGTCCCGAGTCCACCAGAGTCCCCAAGGCTGCATCACTGCATTAGGTAACCGGGGGGCTCCTGAGTTCAGGGGGTTTGAGCAATTACACGTTTTGGGTAGAGACATCACACCTGTCTTCCAGAGAGCTGCCTGCCCGTAAGTCAGTGAGTGCACCTGCCAGGTAAGAAAGGGCACGGCGGGCCGCTGGACTCCCCGGGAACATGATAATGCTGTGCTTCTTTCTTTCTTTCTTTTTTTTTTTTTTAAAGATCTATTTCGAGGCAATTTGGAAAAGAAATCTAACTTTACCTAGATTCTTGACCTAAGTCTGTCCCCTACATAATGAGTTTCATGCTATCCATGGCAGAGTGTCCATTATGAAAGGATTACTTAGGGGGAACATGAATGGGTGTCTGTGAGGGTGATTTTAGCGTCCACGGTTTATGTAAGAGCTTGAAGATGGGCGGGGACGTAACCCAGCCAGTGAGTGGCGGACTCGGTCCCGTCCGTGGACTCGGCCTGCCGCTGCTTCATTTAGTCATTACACTGAGCAGCCCAGGAAAAGAGCGCCTTTGAGACGGCTGCGAATCTCACACACAGGAGCCTTCATCCACGTGGACCCAGTGCGTGCGGGTGCACTCTCGGGAAACAGAGTTGTAATTCGGCTTGTGATAGAAAACCGTGGATATA
The DNA here is from genome assembly GCA_004027735.1 of Carollia perspicillata. Lineage (NCBI taxonomy): Eukaryota > Metazoa > Chordata > Mammalia > Chiroptera > Phyllostomidae > Carollia > Carollia perspicillata. The sequence goes on from PVKM010045783.1 coordinate 5,869, forward strand.
TGAAGGACAGTAACATAAGCAAACACTGTCGGTGATGCCCGGAGCTTACCAAAGGACCTTCATGTTGGAGCTTCAAAGTTTCTTTAAAAAAAAAAAAAGCCTTCATTAGAATAAACTCTTAAGTATTTGGGGCACTGTATAGTTTTTCAGCAAACAGCACACGCATACTGATGTCCAAGAACAAACACCGCAAAGATGGCCAGAATGTGGATTTCCAGTCTTTCCAGAAAATACAATTTCCTTTTAAATTTGTAAGGGCTCAGTCTGTGCCAGTTGGACTGATTTGTTTGTGAAAAATACTTTTAAATCCCTCACAGTCTCTTTGGGGATATATATGGTATGGATTTTATGTCTAAATCCAGTTAATACGCATATTAAAAACCAGCCAGTTTTTCCCCATTGCCAAATGGTCCAAAGATTGTGCTGGAAATATTTTCCCTCCAAAGCGAATCCAGAGACCTTTCCCAAAGTGAGTTATGCATAATTGTTTACGCGGTATTTTGGGGAAGGGCACCTAGAAGTGTGTCGTGCCCCTCGCCGCGCCGAGGAGCGAGGCAGTCGGTACCCACCCCCCTTAGGGAAAGCTGGCCAGGACACAGCCCAGGGCCCCGCCCCCGGGGTCTGTCGCTGCAGAGCAGGCAGTCTGGCCCTGCCCGCTCTGGGAAGGGTGCGTCCCCCATTCGACTCAGTTGTCCGCCCGGCTGGGCAGGGTCTGTGCGCTCCACCGCCGACCCTACCTGCTGAAGTGGCGAGTCCCCTTGTCCACGACCACGCCCCAGTCTGGGCGTTTCTGCGACACGCGGGGTAGCCGCGTCATCTGTAGGGGGACGGGCTGGTGCTGGAACGTCCCATGCGTGCGTCATGAGCAGCGGGCGAAACCCTTCAAGAAGGTAGAAACGGACACCAGAACGGGGGCTTGGGACCCTACACATGGGTCACCTTTCCTAAGGCCGCGCTTTTTCGTGACTCGTGACTCATTTCCATGAACGTTAAACAGCACGGGTTAAACTGCCGACGCACGGCTCCGGCTGCCCCTAAAAAGTCCACACTAACCAGAGCAAAGGGTCCCCTTCACCGGGCCGCGCCCGCGCCCATGTGCCCAGCGTAGGGAGGGGCTGGAGGCGGGACACAGGCGCCCCAGTTCACACACCTGCCCCGCGGAGGCCGTCACTTAGATTAAATATGGGTCGTCAGAGCCGATAGGACATTGTGCCCGAAACCGCCTCCGCGGCCCGCAGCCCCGCGGCCTTTCATGCGGCACGCGCCTCAGGTCCCCGCGCGACCTTGCCAGGTCACGTTAGCTTGGCCGTGCTCGCGCGCGCGCTTTTGCGCATCCGGCGACCCTCTTGCTCAGGGCAAAGAAATCGCTTTGGTTTATTTATGATCTCCAAACCATAAGCCACGCCGAAATGCCGCCCGTGCTCCGCGGCCAAGGGAGGAGGAATCACGGCCAGAACGCATCTGGATGGGACGCGAGCCGGTCCTTTCCGCCGGCACGCCCCTCCTAAGTTAAGGGCGGGGCGAGGGAGGTCTCTATCCCTAAATGGCCTCTCGCTGGCGGCTCTTGTCATTCCAAGGAAGCTATGTGGGAAGGAAGACCGCTGCCATCGACTTAGAATCCTGGAACCGACCGGTCACTAAAAAAGGCACCGCCCGCGTCCTCGCGGCAAGCGGGACCGCTCGGTGCCGCGCAGTCGGCGCGCTCACGACACCCATGGCTCGCGGCCCGGGAATCGGTCGGGAAAACCGAGGCGGAAGTCGGAGATCGGGGATGCGCAGGAGCGCGCGCACGCACGGGCTGGACACGGCGCGGACCCGGCCGGGAGGAGGACTTTCCTGGGTGGAGCGCAAATGTCTGAGAGCACGGGGCCCCGCGGGCTCCTCTCCCCCCCGAGCCCGGAGCGCGTGGAAGCCCGAGCCCCGGAGGGCGTGTTTCCGTTGTGGAAAATGGTCCGGGTGCCCGGAGATGTCAGCTCTCACCCGCAACGAACGCGCCGCCAGTTCGGTGCCGGGACAGACGGGAGTCCGCTGCCGCGCGGGCCACTGCGGTTTCGCGCGCACAGGGCGTTTAACGTCATGTCCTGTGGTCCCAAGCGAACCCTTGTATACGTAAGAGCTTTCCGTTCATCATACTCCGCAGAGGACTCCGCGGACCGTGTTTTAGGGAACGAATAAATCAGAACGCGGCTACGCGGCACCCTCCAGCTTTGCCCACGGGTAGGCCAGATGCCTGCCTGCCTCGCGTGGACGCGAGTGCCCAGTTTGGACCCTTACCGCCGCGTCCCGGTCACGCAAATGTCCGCGGCGGCCGCAGGAGGCGCGCGGGCACGACGGGAGACGGCGGCGCGCTGACCTGACGGACACGCCCACCGTGGGCAGGACGCCGGCCGCGAGCGACAGGCCCCGCGCGGTCTTCGGAGAGCGGCGGGCGGCCGAGTCCGGACCCGGGAAACACTGGCCCAGGAGGGACAGAGCGATGCCGACGGAGAAGGAGGCCCTCTGAAGAGTTTTTGTTCAGTAGGGGAGAAAATGTGCTTCGTTCAAAAGACTTCAACACAGTCAAATCCGGATTAATGTACATTCTCGGCCACCTTGTCACCTCACTCCCCAGGGATCCTCGGTGGAGCCCTAAGGCGTCTTCCCCTAAAAAAAATCAAGTTCCATGTAAACAATGTGTAGAAAGCATTAAAAATTAGTGGCTTTACAATGTTCTGAATGCTCAAAGCTTAAATACTTCTCACAGCACTTGGAAAACATTTTGATAAGTGACACATTTTGGGTTTTTTTGTGCCGTAGATGTTTATTTAGTAATATCTTTTTCTGACTTTTTTTGTTGTTGTTCTAGGACAGTTTTCTGCCTTCCCCGCTCCCCACCACCTCAGCCCTGCCTGCCTGCCCCCTCTTTCTAGCCCCCCGGCCCTGCTCTCCGTTGTCCCTGTGCCCGTCATACTTGTTCCTGCAAACCCTCCACCCTTTTCCCCCATCGTCCCCTCCCCCTCCCCTCTGGTCACTGTCAGCCTGTTCTCAGTTTCAGTGTCCTTGGTTATATTGTGCTTGTTTGTTTATTTGTTGATTGGGTTCCTATTGAGTAGAGCAATATTATTTTCAGTGACTGTTACAAACATTTTACAAAGCCAACTACTGAAGATTCTGGTTAATTAACGTTAAAGACAATTTTTGGTTCTATTTCTTAGCAATATACTTGTTTTCATTTTTTGAAAAAAAATTATCATTTCTACTCTGATATTTCTTTGTTAAATAATTTCTAGATTGTAACTGAAAATAAGTTAAAAATCATATATTTTATTACATAGATATAAAAATGTTCTGAACATAATATTAGGATGCGTAACATTTGAGGGTGAAAGTGTCCCTTCTACATTGAGGACAGTTGCCTCACTTGTGCAAGTGACGGCCACCTTCAGATTAGGGTCCCAAGTGGCTGTGGTCTGTCCAACCGCAGCCAGTTCTGGCCGCATTGGACGCCGGTCGTGTATGAAAGGGTGGCTTCCTGTCCTGGTTTGGGGACATCCGGAGTGACTTTTGTAGGATCCACGATAGAAAATTACTGCCCGTGGTCTAAAAGTGTATCCAACCGAGGTGGTAACAATTGAACAAATGAACAGGTCACAAAGCACTCTGGGAGAAAGGGGGATGGGCAAAGCACGGGGGGAAAGTGTAGGGACTTTCACACCCGAACCAGCGGGGCCTGCGTGGCTGCATCACACGCAGGTCACATCCACCTTCCCGAGCACCCGTGGCGTCTGGGCACTGTGGGCCAGGAACAGCGCGTCCCGCTGGTCCTTCACTCGTGGTCGCTCGGGCGTTTCTCGTGCTCATTCTACAGCCTTCTGTGAGAGAACAGTGTACGCTGCTCAGGGGAACCCTGGCTCGCATTCCTTTGACTGTAGGGCACCTGAGAGAATTCTGTGTGACTGGTGTGAGCTAAATACTTCGCGTTTACCTGCTCTAGGCACGGCCATATGTAAATGGTAAGATATCGTTTTGATGGGATACCTCCAGCTACTCGGAGTAATGCATTCCCTCTGTCATTAACCACGAGATAATTCCACTTCTGGGACTCGGCCAAGGCAAGCTAATTTTTTTTTTTTTTAGTTCAGTGACACAGACCTCCTTCCCCCACAATGTGACAGGGAGGTTTGCCAAGCTCTTGGTTGGAAGAATCACGCTTCTTCGTTCTTACTCTTTTCGAAATGGCTTAAAATGCCCAGAATGTCCAACCCAAAGTCCTGTTGTTCTCTCTAACCCCGCCCCCACACTTGCAGAGACTAAGAGGTCGACAGAACTCCGAGTATGAGGTTGCTTCGGTGAACATTCAACGCTGTCGGTGAGTTTGGAATTAAAGTCAAAACCATCGACCGTTGATTGTACCCTACGGCTAACCATCCTCTACGGCTCGACCCCGGAACGCACCGGAGACTGGAGACAGGAGCCCAGAGCGGGCTGCACGGGGGCGTCCCTTCCCTGAGCAGAGAGGACGTTTGTTTGAAGGTCACAATTAACATTCATTGCTGTCGGTGGGTTGAATTATATGGACAAGCTCACTGAACAATGAATGCCACTGTGGCCCCGCTTTTGACTGTTGCCGCCGCAGGCCCCCCTCCGAGGGACGCACCCGCAGTGGGAACGCCGGCCTCTCCTTTTCCAGGTGTATCCGCTCACTGCGGGTCGTAGGTTTAAGGCGCCAGTTTAAGCAGGCACGGCAGTTCTCTCCTCGTCTGGCTCTTGTAAGTAGAGAAGCTTTGAAAATAAGGCTAATAACACTTCGTGCTTGGAGTCCGTATGGAACTGTCACGCACGTTTAACCTTCCCAAACTTGGGCGTTCTTACGCGTGCAGCTGGTAGCATTGCCTCCTTGACAGTGTCGTTTTGAGGATACGTGGACTAGTTCCTGTGATGACCTTACCTCGATGCCTGCCACTTTGTAGCTACTTAGCAGTGGTAGTAAGCCAACCTGTCTGTGGTAGGATCCTGTGATGTAAAAGTTATTATGTTTCTTTGACTCACTGCTGGGATGTTGGTCGTTTTTTTTTTCTTCTTCTTTTGTTTGGATTTTCTTCCTTTCGTTTCAAACTGACAAGCTACACCGAGAGTCCTAGAAGACTCTAGGTTTTGGTTCAAAAAAAGAATCATACCCCGAATTATACTTAACTGTTGTTCAGTTGCAAAAAGAAACATAGTTACGTTAGGATTGTTATTTCCCTCATTAACCTTGCAGGAGGACCTAGACGCAGCCCCCTGGAGTCCTCCCAAGGGCAGGGGAGGAGGGACCGCTGCTCTGAGGCCGGGTCGGAACAGCAGGGCTGCTTTCATGGCACCGAGGGGCCGACGGCCCCAAACCAACCCGCCCAGCTCACATTCACGACCGGAACAGGTAGGGTTTAATGGTTACCTATTCCCTCGAAGAGGAAGAGTGGTATATTCTTTTCAAAACAATAGCTCAGTCCGAATTCACTTTCACTGGGACCACAGTAAAATGTAAAGACACGGTCTGAGGACAAAATTTGTCTTCCCGGACCACATTTAGAAGGACGGCTGTATAACTTCAGTGACTTGAAACCTGTTCTTTGTAATCAGAGCACGGCCTCCGAATAGGGGAGCGTTGGCCTGTTTGTTTCACTTGCTGTCCCGGCCTGGCACCGAGAGCAATGCCAAGTGCACGGCCAGGGCTCAGTGGACCTGCTGAGCGACTGGGTCCGGAGCACGCCCACTCAGCCAGAGCGCCTCCGACCCCTGACCCCCGTGACAGAGCTTTCGGCCAGGCACTTGGAGTCCAAGTCGAGGCTTATTTAAAATGCAGGCTTTGCATTATGCTAAGTGAAATAAGCCAGGCAGTAAAGGACAAATACCATATGATCTCACCTTTAACAGGAACCTAAGCAACTAAACAAACAAGCAAGCAAAATATAGCCAAAGACATTGAAATAGAAAAGGGGATGACAGTATCCAGAGGGGAGAGGGGAGGGAATTTCAGGGAAAAAGGGAGGGGATTATAGGAACAAGT
>PVKM010045784.1:0-11893 GCA_004027735.1 Carollia perspicillata
CAGCTAGTTGGAGTGTCATCTGATAAACCAAAAGGTCGCAGGTTCGAGTCCCAGTCAGGGCACATGCCTAGGTTGTGGGTTCAGTCCCTAGTCAAGGTGTGTCCAAGAAGCAGCGCATTGATGTTTCTCTCTCTTATTGATGTTTCTATCTGCCCCCCCGCCCCTCCCTAAAAAATCAATGTCCTGCCCTGGCTGGTGTAGGTCAGTGGATTGAGCGTGGGCCTGCGAACCAAAGAATGGAGGTTTGGTTCCCAGTTGGGGCACATACCTGGGTTGCCGGCCAGTTCCCAGCAGGGGACGCAGGAGAGGCAACCATACATTGATGTTTCTCTCCCTCTCTCCTTCCCTCCCCCTCTAAGGATAAATAAATAAAATCTTTAAAAAAATCAATGTCCTCAAGTGAGGATTAAAAAGAGAAAAAGAAACTCAGAATAAGACTTCAGTTTGGGGAATAAATTCAGCAGTCATTTGTCCAACATTTACTATATACACACTGGACAGGGCACCATCTTAAGTGACAGGGATACCAAAACATGAGACCGGAAGGTCTTCTAAGCAGTTAAAACCTACTAGTAGAGTGTCTGAGCCCAGCAGAGGCTCAGAGAAGACGGCAGGGTATGGGACCAAGGCTGTAGGGAAGGCTTTTTTCCACAGGCAGCAAGGGTTTAAACTACTTCACAAACAGAGAAGCAGGTGAGGAGGGATGGAAATAAAGGTTGCAGAGCACAAAGAGCAGCGGACAAGTTCACAGCTCTACTACGGGGCATCAAGTGGACGGTGAAATAGCCACCAGAGGCCAGAAGTGCACTGTGAGGAACGAGGCTGGAGATTTGGAAACAGCACTGAAGGGGCATTATCCCAGGGAGGTGACTCAAAGCCTTTCAAGCAGGTGACTTTTGACTGTGACGCCCACAAAGTCATGCTGTTGGCAACCCTGCCACATCCTCACTGATGAACAGCAGGTGGAGAGCTCTCTACCGGGCGAGCAAAGCAGAAACAATGCAAGACCAGGGGTGAGGCCTATTAGTGGAGTCAGCTGCAAATTCAAGCCCTCCTGGTAAACCCCCAGAGTCACTGACTTAAGGCTGGAACTCCTTGAGAAACTGATTTCATGCTTCCTCCAAACAAAGCTGCATCTAAACCTGGTGGGGACCTTGTTAAAAAACCAGTTCTGACTAAGTCAGAGGTGGGCCCGAGAGTCTGCACTTCCCCAAAACTCCCAGTGATGGCAGAGATGCTGGCCCGCAGACCGCACTGTGGGAAGTGATAAGGACGAGCACCCACGCCGTGCTGGTTCAGCCTGATGGAGGCACCTGTGATTCTAATACTTACTAGCAATGGTCTTTCTCCCCCAGTTTCTACTTTTTATCACTTTTTTCTTTATTTTTAAAAACATTTTATTTACTTATTTTTAGAGAGGGGAAGGGAGAGAGAAAGAGGAAACGCCAATGTGTGGTCGGTTGCCTCTCAAGAGCTCCCTACTGCTCAAGCGCCCCCTACTGGTGACCTGGCCCACAACACAGGCAGGTGTCCTGACTGGGTATCAAACCGGCCTTGGTTGGCAGGCCAGCGCTCAGTCCACTGAAGCACACCAGCCAGGGATGATTTATCACTTTTTATCCACATCAGGCTTTATACCAATATTATAATATATATACCAAATTTTATACCAAAATTATAATATATAATAGTAGCTAGTCTTCGGTTACTATGCGCCAAACACTGCTACATGCATTCATTCATATAATCCTCCCAAAACCTCTTGGAAGCACTACTGTTGTTATCTCCATTTTATGCAGGAGGAAAACAAGGAAGGTGCCCAAGGTCACTCAGCTAGTAAGTGACAGTGATGCAGGACAGTGAGAAGCTAGGGTAATTCCTTGACAGGTGGAATAAGGGAACCTGAAACAAAATAATTAAACAAGACCAAACGATTTGGGCAATTTACAGTCAGTCAATGATTCCCAAGGTTTTATCTTCCTTAACCAAGGGCACTTAAGAGCAAATAAGTGGTTGACACATCCCAGTCTGTCCAGAGAAAAAAACGGCCTAGCTTGGGGTCCGGCTTCAATGACTTTCTTTAAAAATGTACCTAACCAGAAAATAACCCCTGACCTCACTATACACATATTTTGATGAATCACCATAGCGAAGGACACACCTGGAAAGCTAATGAATATCTGTTAAGACTTTTCCCAGCGACCTCCTTAGAATTCCGCTGGGCAAAGAAAGATAAAAAGCCTCTGGACAAAGGAGCCTGCGAGTGCGCTCTCTCTAGAGCTCGCCCAGCCTCCTCTCTCTGCGGTCTTCCTCCAAAACCCTAAAGCACGCCACGAGGCTGCAGGGAGCAGTGGGCAGCGGCAGCTTATCCAGGGCTTACCCCCTGAACCTGTCTCTACTTTCTCTGGGTGCTTCTTCCACTGTAAGCCCTTCGTTTCACTGTCACCAGGTTTAGTAAACATACTCTCAAGATCACCTGGACGCGTGTTGTGAAAACTTTCTACATGAAGTCAAGAACACACCCACTAACAACGGGCCCAAGGCAGGCCCCAGTCCTCGTCTGGTAAATTGGACCCGGACTGGCTCTACCCACACTGCCCCTCCGGGACATGACGCTAGTGGCGTGGCCAGAGAGGGGCAAAGAGGAGACTTGCTGGATCCACAAGTCTGGAAACGCCCGTGAGTGGGTGGGGCGCGAGCTACTCGACTGAAGAGCTACAAAAAAAAAAAAGGGCTGAGATCTCCCGGGAGACTGCCAGCTACTAGGTGGAAATAGGCAGAAAAGTATCTCATTTCAATGAACGTACACGTTTAATGAGAACAACAAAGCTAAGAGGAATAACGGGGTCCAATTCCACGTTCACCTAGCACGGCCTGGATGTCAGAGTTCTGAGTTGAGCGCACGTGCGCACATGCAGTTTCCTGGGACTTGGCCCGAACGCCAGGGCGCGAGCCGAAGCCGCTCGCAGGTGAAGATGATAATGAGGAAGCCGCCCCGGGGCCCCACACTCCTCCCCGCTGTCGGAAACACCTGACTGGTTGTTCGCCACCCACTCAGGGAACATGCATCTCGAACTTTCGATATTCACACTTATTTGGAGTTTTTCAAAATTCACCACCACTAAATCTGGGCATTTCTGAGAACGGCGATTGTTCAAACGCTGCGTCAAGTTTTCAGAGATAACCAAACTCTACCAAGTCAACGTTCGTCCGGGTCGGCTACGCACTCGTCCGCTCCGCTTCCCTAGGCCGTTGTTTGAACAACGAAGCGCAACAGCGACCGCGAAGCTCCCGGAGACGAGGCGGCCCGCTGGCCGGGGAATGAGGGGGCGGTGGCTCGCCCGCCGCGGAAAACGCGGCGGCTCTCAACTGCCCGCAAGCCCGCGAACGCGCACACTTCACCCCGCGGGCAGCGCCGCGGCCTCCCGGCCGCCCGCCGAACCAGCCGGGGCCACCCCACAGCCCAGAAACAGAGCCCGCCCGCCAGCCGCACGACCGCAGCGACACATACGTCCCCGGTCGTCCCCCGACCTCTTCAAGAAGACAGACAGCGTCGGGAAGGCGGGAGACCGCAGAGAAGCAACTGCGCGCGCCCCCGACCACTTCTGCAGACACCGAACCTCCGGCGCGCCCTCAGCGACTTGCTACGCACGTTGCAGCGCGTCCTCCCGGGCGAGCCGCTGATTGGCTCGCCGAGGGGGCGGGGCGGGCCTCTGTGGGCTGGATTTCCGTCCGGGACTTTGCTTTTCATTGGAAGAACTCTGCAAATGACAACTGACACCGAAGCCAAATACACAAAATAGATGAGCGTATTTTTTTTTTGGTGTTAGGGATGTGTAATATTTACAATAACACCTGGAAACCTATTTTGAGCACAATATTATAAATGGAGTATAAGGAATGGAAACAGTCATCTTATGGGACAGGGCAGAGGGATTGCTTAGTGTTTGTCTTTATTTGCTGGCCTTGCAATCTCAGGAAATTCTCCAAACAGAAAGGGACGAGGTTTACACACGAGGAGGAAATAAGAGACGTACACAAGTTATTGGCATCAAATTTTAAAGTGGCTTAAAACTTGGTATATAAGGTAGTGCTTGAGTGTACATGTTGCTTATTACAATTCTTAAAAATATTGTATTTATTTATTTTTAGAGAGAGGGGACAGGAAGGAGAAAGAGTGGGAGAGAAACATCAATGTGTGGTTGCCTCTCCTGTGTTCCCCACTGGGGACCCGGCCCGCAACCCAGGCATGTGCCCTGAGTGGGAATCGAACCGGTGACCCTTTGGTTCACAGGCCCCTGCTCAATCCACTGAGCCACACCAGCCAGGGCTTATTACAATTTTTTTAAATAAAATACACCTAACATAAACCTTATCATCTTCACCACTTTCTAAGTGTATAATTTATCGTCATTAAATGCATTCACACTGTTGTGCCACGGTCACCACCATCCCATCTCCTTATCTCTTTCATCCTGCCAAACTGAAATTCTCGTCACTTCAGCCCTGCCCACCACCATTCCCCTTTGTATCTCTATGAATTTGACTACGCTAGGGACATCCTCTTAGTGGAAGTAGTATTTGTTTCTTTGTGGCTGCCTTATTCCACTCAGCATAATACTCTCAAGAATCATCCATGCTGTAGGATGTCAACATTTCCTTCCTTTTCTAAGGCTGAATACTACTCCATCGTACTGTACACCAAAGTTTATCCACTTACCCCTTGATGGACTCTTGGGTTGCCTACACCTCTTTGGCTCTTTAGAGGAATGCTGCTATGAACATGAGTGTACACATCTCTCTTCAAGTCCCTGCTTTCCATTCTTTTTGGCATACACCGGGAAGCGAGTACACTGGATCATAGGGTAGTTTTAACTTTTGGGGGAACCACTCTACTGTTTCCTGCAGTGGCTGTGCCATTTTACATTCTCACCAACAGTGCACAAGAGTTCCAGTCTCTTCACATCCTTTCCAACACTGTTGTTTAGACTGGCCATTCTAATGGATGTGAGGTGGTCTCATGATTTTCATTTTCATTTCCCTAATGATTAGTGGTGTCGAGCATATGTGCATGTGCTTATCGGCCATTTGTCTATCTTCTTGGAGAAATGTGTATTCGAGTCCTTTGCCCCATTTAAAATCAGGACGGTAGTTTGGGGAAAGGGATTGCTATTGAGGTACAGGAGTTCTTTATTCTGGAGATTAACTCTTCATCAGATATATGATTTGCAAATATTTTCTCCCATGTCACGGGTTCTCCCACTCTGTTGACTACATCCTTGGCTTACTACAATTTAAAAAGTAGTTAAACATTTCAGAAATAAAATCTGAATCAGACCCCAGAAGCTTCTGGCGAGGACTTCAGAACTTCTGCACCACCCTCCCATGCTCACTGTCCTTCCCAGCTCCCCGAAAGAGAAAGGTCCAGAGAACGTAAATACCCCCGTGCTCGTGTTCTCTCTCACATGAACCTCCCAGAACCTGTTCACCTGCATGCAGAAGACAGTGTGGTGACACAGGAAGGACACACGGAACCAGACATTTACTGCAGGAAGGTCACTTCTAGTACCTATCACCTAAAGCACTGCAGAATGGACTCCAGAGCCCACATACAGGAGGGTCTTCAAAGCTTACTACTTCATAGTGAAAAAGGCGGAAACCCTAAATTTTATGAACATTTTTGCCAGGAGTTGAGCTGGTCTGTGTCAACAAATTGCCCTTTTTCCTAGTTTCAAACTTAACACTAATGACCTGCTATAATGTCTAAAATGTGTGAAATTAAGCATGAGGGTCAATGAAAGAGGAGGTGGTGAACACAACACAGTGTACGGATGATGTGTTGCAGGACTGTGCCCCTGAAAGCTGGATAATTTTGTTAACCAGTGTCACACCAACAAACTCAATAAACAGGAAAAAAAATAATAAAGGGGCTAAACAGAAAAAAAGAAGAAAAGAAAAGAAAGTAAAGAGGTGTCTGTAGTCTATTTTTATCAGAGTTCCCTTCTGCATGCCTGAGAGGTAGAAGAACTGTGTACCCACCGAATACCCACAAGCCAATTCGATTGCATTTCTTTCTAAGAGTACTCAACTCAACGCATTTGTAGTCTGGGTTAGAATTTATCAATATTGCCAGGTTTTATTAATCAACTTTCACAAAATATGCGGGATACGAAGTTCTCTAGACCTTGAATAAGAGAGGTAGAAGACACACAAAAGTTGTGCAGATGCCAAAGGTTAAAAATTAAATTAGTGGGGGGACTTTAGACAGAGACATAAGAAAGTGGCTTCCCATCCATCAGACCACACTACCTCCAAGGAAACTGGAAAAAATAACACTTTAAATGAGAGCCACAGACGCCGAGAACAGGAACAGTTTCAGGTACCAAGAGGTCTTTATTGAAATAATAGCACAGTTACACTTCTATTACCCTTTCCACTTGTATAAGATAGCTTAAAAATGCTCGCTACATACAGTGCACAGACAGTTCAATAATTAAGACCAATTCAACTGCATCTGAAATAAATAAAATAGCCTATTTAATAATTTAAAGTAAAATTACTGTACAATATGAAAATAAAGATACGTTAAGTGTTATCATCTACAATGCCATTGAAATAAAATCATTATTCTGCAGTACATAAAACAGTGCAAGAAAAAAATCCAAATAAGCTTTTGGAGTGCAAAGTTTAAAATTTCCATTTTTACGTTATCATGCAGGTATAGCATCGCAAGCCATGCTATCGTCTGTGGCAAAGTTGCCATTGTTAGAGGAGAATGCCAGCCAGGAGGTGGACTGTACCATCAAGGGCTGCGTCACCCCGCCGCCGCTCTGCTGCCACATACAGTGTGGGAGGGAGGTATCCCGTTGCATTCAAAAGGTTGAACTTAACAAATTTCTGAAGCAAACACATTTACCTTTGAAGCCTGAAACAAAATAATGTGGCAAAATAGTAACTGTATCCCTGGTTAAGACAAAAGAAAAGGCCTATGCCACTTAATGAACTAAGAAGCAGTTTCCCGTCTATCTTTAAACTCCAGAATGATCCTCAGTGAAAACAACCATGTAACTTTCAAGAGACATACAGTTCTGACCTCTAGCTGATAAGTGATACAATATCATGGGATTCTGAGAAAAACAAAATTCATTTCTGAACACCTACGTTTAATTAACCTGTGTAGAACTTGGTTGTGTTACATGTAATATTATGCTTAAAGCACAGTTCAATTTCCATGTGTATATAAAATGGCTATTTCGGCAAAGACCAAGGAATGCTTTAATACTAGACTGTAAACACGCCATCCACCTCGACTTGGAGGGCACACCGACAACGTCAGAGCTCTGCCGCAGACTTTGGCAACGGGACGACACACAGCAGGTCACAGCGGCACGCGCTCGCGTGGAGGACGAAAGCACTGCAGAATAACACTCCCGACAGCTCCTACCGAAGGGCACAGGTCACAGCGGCCTCCTCATGCTAAGCCCCTTCCCGGGTCAGTCTATGTCCTTCAAATCTGGAATTCTCACGACTCAGTACTTTAAGCCCCCGGCTTCCACTGCCTGGACTGACACTGGGGGCACTCTATGCACTGTAAGTCCAGAGGGTCACAGTTCTGTCTGCAGAGGACGACAGGAAGGACAGGTCCTTGGTGTGCCACCTGCACTGGATCACTTTATCTTTGTGCTCCCCCACCACCATGATGGGCAGCTGTTTAGTGAGGTCGCCTAAGTTAAAAGAGAGAAGAGAGATTGATTTACAATACAAAATGAGCAAAGGTACAGGTTTCACGGACTTCCTGATACTTGAAGACATCACGGTATAAAAATCCTAAACTATATTAATACCATACACTGAAAGATTTAAACAGGGATAAGTCACGGAACACCTGATTGTCGGCAGTATCTGGCTGGCTTCTCCCTGTTTTCAGCGTCACGACGTCTCGGGCTCCTCTGCAGGTTTCTCTCTTCCTGCTGATTCAAAGTCCGGTATTGCTCAGGAGTCAGCCTTTGGATTTCTCGTCCCCTCTATCTCTCACTTCCTAGGAAATCCCATCTAGTATCACGGTACATGACCACTTACGTACTTACGATTCACATGTGTTTCATCTGCGACCTTGACTTCTCACCTAAGTTACACAGACTAGTACCCGAATAGCTAGTTGACATCTCCCTCGGCCGCCTGACGGCCACCTTAACCCTAACTCGTTTGCCCCCCACTGGTGTGGCTCGGTGGCTGGCTGTCACCCTGCAAAGTGGAAGGCGGCTCGCTGATTCGCTGTCAGGACACGCGCTCGCGGGAGGCAACCGATCGACGTGGCTCTCTCATGCAGGTGTTCCTCCCCCTCTCTTCCCACTTCCCTTTCCCGTCTCTAAAAAGGATTTAACTTGTGTAAAATAAAGGCATTCCCTTTGGTTGGAGTGCCATCCCTTACACCAAAAAGGTTGTGGGTTTGATCCCCGGTCAACTGATTGATGTTTCTCTCACATTGATGTCTCTCTTTCTCTCTCCTGTCCTCTTTCTAAAATGAATAAACATATCCCCAGGTGAGGTTTAAAAAGAACTTAGTGTGTAACCTGTGTAACTGTGTCTTCAGTATATAGTCTCGTTTTTAAACATTTGTAGAGCAAATCTGTATACCAGCTGGAGACAGAGAGAGGGAGATCAGTAGGACAGGTGACTTCCTCCGTGACAGCATGTGCCCCATTGGGGGACTGACCTCGCTGCCTGTTTGGTGTGCCGGACGACAGACACTCCAACCAGCTGAGCCACGGCCATGGCAACGCACTCGGTTTTTTAAAGCAGGAGCAAAGAGTACACAAATGCATATTTTAATACCCATCATCATTGAACTCAAAGTGATTCACTGTAATAAATGTTGATTCTTTTAAATACTTTTGAAACTACTTAACAATAAAAATAAGGCTACTCAATTTATTTAATAATTTGCTGTAATTCATCTCATACGGTACCAGTTATTCATCTCATTCATACGGTACCAGTTATTTCCTCAGTAACTACTTAAAGCTAAAATTTGAAAACCTTTTCGAGTCAGTCCCAAACAGAGTAGAAGAGACTGAGAAAAGGAAAGAGGCCCAGGAAAGAGGTCTGCCTCACCTTGCAGGTCCGTCACCTTTATTTTCATGTCGTAGGACCCCGTCAGCAAGTAGTGGGCTCCGGGGGAGAAGCGAACGGAGCGCACGTCACTGGCGTGCGGGCGGTAGCTCTGCACCATCCTGCCCCCTCTGATGTCATACAGCATGCAGCTGGAGTCCTCTTGCCCAGTGGCTAGGAGCCGGCCGCTGGGATCCACGGCTACGGACGCCACCGCACTGCCTGGAGCGCAGGAGGGAAGGGGTTTCAGGGTGGGAGGGTCGACAGCGCGAAACCGCAGCAGCTCACCCTGTGCACTGAGCCACAGGCTGAAAATGTAATGCAGCTTGCCCGCACTGCTCGGTCATGGAAAAATCCGACTTAACCGTCAGCCAATAAACACTTGCATCTTTTTTAGGGGCAAGCTGTGAGGCGAGATTCTGTGAGAAATGAGAAAGCCCGTTCTGTCGTCCGTTGGGAGAACCCCCTGGGAAAGCACTGCCTACAGCGCACTAGATGAGCCCCTTTTCCTAACACGGGGTAGGGTCCAGGTGGAGTCCCGTCTCACATCACAGTCTAGCTGGGAGAACAAGAAATTAAAGAGCAAAATATATTTTAGGGCACAGCGTAGAAAACGTCTCTACGCAGCACATGACTAACTGCCAACAGGAACTGCACAGACAGTGAGCTGAGTCCACAGGCTGAGCCCTAACCGCAGACCGGGCTTCTCTGATGGGGCGATAATGCTCCCAAGGGGCGGGGGGGGGTGGGCAAAATGGTTCTCAGGGACAATAAAATCTTAACCATTAACAATCGTTCATAGCCCTCCAAAGCTCAACTCTACCCAACAAATCTTATTTCTTAGTATTGAATTTCTCTTGTTAGAAAAACATTTCAGTTTTTCTTCTTAGCAGGAGAAGTAATGAAAATGAGGTGGGAGAACACTGCTCTAGACTAAGGCAGCCTGGGAAGGCTTCACAGAAGAAAGGAACAGAAGTTAGATCTTGAAGAGCAATGAACAGTATGGGGGGGGTGTTTATGTGTATTACATTTTAATTACACAAGTAATTTAATTTTAATTATGTACTTATGTAATTAAAATGTAATACATATACACATGTGATTTCAATTACTTAATTATATAACTGATTTAATTTTAATTACATAAGTAATTAAAAACAATCTTTGCTCAAAAGTTTTATAAAGAAGAGGGCTATTAGGGTCAGGAAGAATTACATAAATAAAAACGCTTATGGAGAAAGTAGGAGAATGTTTAAGGATAGGAAGCTCGGTTGGGCCGGAGCGACTTGGTCTAACAAGTTAACGGGAAAGGGAACTTGGAGCCAGACCGCCGAGCACCCTGAGTGCCGAACCGCAGAGTGCCGGCTTGCTCCTGTGCACGGTCGATGTCGCGGCAGGGCTCTAAGGAAGAGAGCTACCGGAGCAAGCAGGACTTCGGGGAGATTAACCCACATGAACGAGCATCAAGTAAAATGGACAGGCTATCGAAGGGAGGCCACTGGGAGATGAGATAAAAATAGAATAACCAGGCCCTGGCTGGCGTAGCTCAGTGGATTGAGCACGGGCCTGGGAACCAAACAACCACGGTTCGATTCCCAGTCAGGGCACATGCCTTGGTTGCAGGCCAGTTCCCAGCAGGGGACGCACGAGAGGCAACCATACATTGATGTTTCTCTCCCTCTCTCCTTCCCTTCCCTTCTAAAGATAAATAAATAAAAAAAAAATCTTCAAAAAAAAAGAACCATTATTAAAAAAAAAAAAATAGAATAACCAGAGAATAAGGGCCTGAATGAGGAAAGACAGACTTCAGAAAATATTTGAATGAAGAATCAACAGTCTTGGCAATTAACTGCTTGGATGGGGGCAAAAAAAGGAGTGAAAATGAGCCCTGGATTTCAAATCTAGTTGTGTGAGGAAGTAAGAGAAGCATTATCAAAAACCGGGAAAATGGGAAAAAGAACTGATTTGCAGGGGGAACACAATGAGTTTAGTGTTTGCACATGCAAAGTTTATGGTGCCAAAGAAATCCGGGTTCATTTATTCAACAGAGTTCTCAGATCCCTACTCCCTTGGACCATGTGCTACGGCAGGTGTTAGATCTACTCTGGAAATAGAACACATAATCGCTGCCTTTGTGACCAGCAATAAAAAGTAAACAAATACACAATTTGATATATCTGTAAGGTGCTACTGAGCAAAGGCCTAAAGATGAGAAGGACCTGACCGTGAGAAGACAGGCGGAAGAGCATTTCAGGCCAAGGGAACGGCGGGAGAATTCACTGCAGGCGGAAAGACCGGCACATTCCAGGAACCAAAGGAAAGAGGTCAGAGAGGAGACCGGAAGGGCACGCAGCGCCAGATCAAGCAGGGCCTCGTGGGCCGCGGTCAAGAGCCTGCACTGTAACCTCAGGGCAATGAGAAGAGGAGGTGTTTTAGGGAAGGTGTGATGTGCTCCGGCTGCCGCGTGGACCGCAGGCCGGAGGGGTCAGAGGAGGAGCGCAGAGCACAGGACGGAAGCTCTCGCAGAGGCAAACTGAGGGATGGGGTGTATCCTAGGGTTGCAGCAATAAAGATGAAAAACAGCAGGTGGGTTTAAGAAGGATATCGGAAGCTAAAGCAACAGGATTTGTTATGGCTTGGCTACTAGAGGGGAGGAGAAAGGCCCGGGGAGGCGCCAGGTTCCTGGCATGAGCAAGGTTGTGGGTGGTACTACTTAAATGAGGAGGTGTGGGGCAGCTGTGTTTGCAGGGAGGGGCCACGTTCAACGGTTTGCTTTAAGCCA
>PVKM010045785.1:0-11856 GCA_004027735.1 Carollia perspicillata
GAAAACTGAATTTCCACTGCACACCTGCGTTCTTCTGTGTGTGTGCTGGCGCAGCAGAGCCGAGCTGGACAGGGTCTGTCCCGGCTCCTGGGGGCGTAGAGGCCGGTTAATCTTTCTGTGCTTTCTGTGCTCATAGGAGCTGCTCAGTAAATATTTACTGACTCAACGAATAAATCCTTAGAAGGAAAAAAAAAATCTCACAGCTGTGGGTTTTTTCATGGATTGAACTAAAGTAAGTTAGTAGGATCTCTTTAAAAATAGAATGTTCAGGGCTAGTCAATCTCTGACACGGGCTGAACTAGGGAAAGGTAAGTTAATATCACTACACGAAAAGCAACCCAAATGCCTGTTTATTTGTGATATCTTTAAATATTCCAGAAAAAGAAGTATAACAACATGGAAGAGAAAGTAAAGTGGCTGGGAAATTATGAATATCAATAATTGAATTTATCATGCATGTGCCATGTACAGATGACCCCTGCTATCTGTGAACTACAGCAAGTTCTAACTAGGAACCGTGTTTGACCTTGTGACCCAAGTAACAGACCGTGAACAACTGATAAAATATAAACAAAAATGGTGTCAAGAATTCACTATTGAAATTAACTATTAATGAAGAGTGCAGAATGTGTCCTTGTTTGCTCTAAGGACGCCTTTTCTTATTGGACTTGTGAGCCAACCATAAACAGTATTGGAAGAAAGATAACACTTTTGATTACAGTTCTCTGTTCTCTAGGGTGACAATGTGTTGATCAATACCTATAGTGGTGTTCTCAAGATCTCAGACTTCGGGACATCCAAGAGGCTTGCTGGCATAAACCCTAGTACTGAAACCTTTACTGGTACGTCTTTGCAATGAGGATTCAGCTCTTATGTATTAGAGAAATAATTGCTGCACGTGAGCATAATGTGAGAGACAAATTTAGTCGTTTCCACAAACGTTGATGTTGATACCTTTTGATGATCACTGAAAAATGTTACACGGAATTTGATCTGACCATTTTCTCATCTAGCATTTATATGACTTGTTCAGTCTCCTTGCTTTATGCTAACTGAAGATTTTTTTTTAACTGTGCATTTGTTATTTGCTTTGCTTTTCACGTTGTTACTTCCCTCCTGGTTGGCCTACAAATCACTGTAATCCTGGCAAGATTTTTTTTTAACACTTTTAGCCTAATCTCTCTGTGATTCTTACTCATACCTTAATCACTTCCCATGTGGACTATGAATTCCCTCTCTCCTCCTCTGTTTACTCCTGTGGTGTTTTCCCCTACTCTCAACATAAATAACTGCAGGATTTCTGTCCGGAAAGAGGAAGTGACTCACCACCTCAGAAGTGGGTGGGGAGAGAGCTCTGCTCAGAAGTTGGGCAATGCAGCCACTTAGCCGCCTCTGCCGCAGAATCCTGGGAGGGTGGAGACAGAGTGAGTTCCAAAAAGGTAACAGTAGCCAAGAGGAAACTGAGGCTCAGAGAGATTAATGCCTGCCCACCTGGACCTTCATCCTGCTGTGCCTGCCAAGTGCTCACAGCTCCATTTTGCTGTCTCTCATGAAGCACTAAGTTCTTACTATTATTATGAGAGGGGGAGACTTAGGAAAAGAAGAGATAATGATCGTGGTTGAATACAACGCACAGTGGCCGGATGTCCCCATTTCTGAGTCCTGCGAGGTAGGAAATAGTGCCTCCACTTTGCAGATGAGGAAATTGAGAGAGACCAGGACATCACACGTGGCTGAAGTCACACCAGTTTATAAATGATAGAACTCAGGGTGGTTTCGGGGGCTGCCTTTTTTAATCCACCCTTTGCTCTCTGCTCTGACCTTTTTCCTTCAGTCAGCCTTTCCTTCCACCTTGCTGAGGTATCTGCCCTGGAAGCCTGGAAAGGAGAAAAGAAGAGAGAGAAATTCCCTAAGTTTTCCCCTCAGAACATTCCATCAGCAACACCTCTGGCCTCGTTCCTAGTCTCGGGGCAATGGGAATTTCAGGGTAACAAATTAGACACATTTAGAATGTCTTTTTTTAACAAAATAAATTCCAACTTATTAGTAACTTTAAGTGTCTTTATAATTTGGCAAGAGACATTTCAAATGCGTCCAAGACTCAGTAACTTCTTTTTTATTTTTTTTAAGATTTTATTTATTTTTAAAGAGAGGGGAGTGGAGGGAGAAAGAGAAAGAATTATCAGTGTGTGAGAGAAGCATCGATCAGTGGCTTCCTGCACGAACCGTCAACAAGGGACCTGGCTCACAACCCAGGCATGTACCCTGACCGGGAATTGAACCTGCGACCTTTTGGTTTGCAGAACAACACCCAACCCACTGAGCCACACCAGTCAGGGCTTGGTAACTTCTGAGAGGAAAATCCCTACTTTCAGCACTTATTTGGACAAGATGTTAATTTAGTATCTTCTGCTAATCTTGAAAACATTTTTTAATTAATTCTTGAAGGAGTTGTAGTAAAGTATTCATCCCAGAACCCTCTCCACCCTGCCTGTACTTCTCTCAATGGCCTCACATGAGAGGGACACAGTGGCTAATGTGTGGAGTATATCTCCAGCGCTGACCACGAGGGCCTCCGGTGTCCCGACCTTGATGTGCTCCTGCTGGCCTCACAGCCCTACCTCGAAGCTAGCCAAGTCCCGGGGGCTTAGTCAGCCTCTGATGAAATGCAGTGAAAGGCACTGATGTGTCTCACCTCTCAGTGATGTGATGAGAGGGCAGGGAGCCGCGACCACCATATATGGAGTGCTTGCTGTGTACCCAACTGTGTTAACTGCTTTATATACATCATTTTATTGAAATCCAGACCTAATCCTTAGGTATCATTGTCCCAGCTTGTGGTGAGAAAATAAAGGTTCAAAAAGGTTAAATAATTTGCCCAAGGTCACAAAGCTAGTAATAGAGCTACAATTCAAACTAGATTTAACATGCCAAGTGGAATTAATGAACTTCTCCCAGAGCTGTTCCACCCACACTTTTCCTCATTGATTGGCCACTCCAAACGTAGAATCATCCACGGTGCCTCCGTTCTCACACTCCCACCCAGCCCATCAGGGAGACCTGCTGGCTCTACCTTCCAAGCGTGTCCACACCTGGAGCAGTTCCTCCGCGCCTCCACGGCCACCACCCTCATTTCTCACCTGCATCACCTCAAGGGCCTGTTCCTGTTCCCCCCGCTTCCTCTCTGGCCCACTGCTGTCTGTTCTCAGTCACAGCCAGAATGATCCTTTCAAAACATAACCGAAGCCCTGTCACCAGAGACCTCAGTGGCTTTCTACTTATTCCAGAGCAAACAAATGCCCAAGTCCTTACAGTGGTAGATGAGGCTCTGACCTGATTTGGAGTCCATTACCTTTTGGGCCTTATTTCTTACTCTTCCTTCTTTGCTCATTCTGTCTAGAAACATAGGCCTTCCTACATTTCTTCATCATGCCTCAGGGCCTGTGCACTTGCTTTTTTTTCTGCCAGTTACACTCTCCTCCCAGCTCTCTGCAGGTCTGCGTCCCTCTCCTCCCCTAAGTCTTAACTCAGACGTCGTCTTGGTGAGGCCCTCCCCGTTTCCATGGCAGCCCTCCCTGGGCTCTCCTGCTACCCTTTTCTTGCTCTTCTTTTGTGTCATAACACATAATTTCCTAACATAATACATAATTTGCTTACTTATTATGCTGTAGTTTGTTATCTGTCTCCCACTGCAAAAGTGTCAGGCAGGAACCTCTGTTTCCTCTACAGCTGTATTCTGAATGCCTGGAACCCTCACTATAGACCAGCCAAGTGAATGAATTAATGAAAGGACAAAGTGTGGTGTCGGAATTTAAACTTTTAGCTACTAAGCTGTAGTAGCTCCCCAGATTGGCTTGCAGCTCTGTATATACAATATGATGTGTCATGCGTTTATGGAAATACAGAGCAGGTATGAACACATGACTAAACCTGTTCTTATTGGCATTTGCTCAGTGAGGATAAGTAAATGCAACTGACGGAGAGTGCATTTTGAAATGTTATCTAACGAATAAAAACATGGCATCATTTATTGTCAAATTGGACAATTCAGTTTTTTTGATTCACTCTATTGTTGGTCAGTTGTGATTCCTACTCAGATTCTCTCATTAACTCTATTTTAGACCAAGAGACAACAAAAAGGAGCAGTGGGCTCCAATATGTATTTTCTAAAGACCATTTTATTTTATTTATATTATAAAAAATCAGCCCTGGCTGGTGGAGCTCAGTAGACTGAGCACTGGCCTGTGAACCAAAGGGTTGCTGGTTCAATTCCCAGTCAGGGCAGATACCTGGGTTGCAGTCCACATCCCCCATAGGGGGCATGTGAAAGGCAACCACACATTGATGTTTTTCTCCCTCTCTTTCTCGCTCCTTTCCCCTCTCTCTAAAAATAAATAAAGTATTTAAAAAAATGATCATGTTGGAGAAAGCTATAAATGAAGATAAATCACCAAGGGTTGTGATTTGAGGAGTGTGGTTACCTTATTCTTGGCCAGGTGAAATGCTTCCATCAATAATTTTGCTGATTTAAGCTGAGAGCAGACATGTGCAGTTGTATGTGAACATGAACGTGATGAGCTACTGCTGTGAAATGACGAGGTCTGGAGGATAAACCTGCCAAGACAACAGTATTTAAAGTTAATATGCTTTTGTTTACTTTTATGATAACAGCCAGTTTCTAGCTCATGACAGTGGGTTTTCGTAGGAACAATCGAGAGGAATTTTGCGTAGCAGCTTTCACCTGTAAATCATGGACAGGCATTCATAAAAGGTGTTGTCTGTATTTAATGAGTTGTCTGTCACTGGTTATAAATCATAAAATACTGACGTAGCTCTTTTGGCAAATGCCTCAGGATTTGAAACAATTCAAGAAGGCATCTTGGATGAGTTCCTGTTTGCTGATTATATCATTTGTATGAGTGTACCAGAAGCAGGGGATGTGACAATAATCTCTTTCTGTTCACACTCCATTCTCATTGTAGACTTCAGGGAATCACTGCAGCAGGTGTTAGGAAGGCACATCCAGCCTCTCATTTGAGCCAGAGGTACGATTGCAGTTGAGTGTCCATCTGAGATGTGCCAGAACAGAACGAGAAGCACAGAATCGTGGCTCCCCACTTACTGCTCTTTCAGTCATTCTGCGTTCTTCCACTCGAGTTCCACACAGCCTTTCAAATCTCTGTTTCACTTTATTCTTCTTCGCTCAGTGTCTGGTGATTGGTCTGCACTGATGGCTCATGACCGGCGTGTGGCCTGTTAGACCTGTTGTTCTGTGGACAGGGGCGCACTGCAGAACCACATAGATTTGATGTATACTTTTACATTATTTCTAACAATAGCTTTTAGAATCTTCATGCTTTAATGAGTTAGAAATAAGAGTGAAAACAGAAGGATTAAACATTTAAATCGGTAAGTTGAGAAATGCAAATCTAAGGAAGTGGATGAATGACCTGAGCTTTTCTTGGAAAAAACTAGAAGTAAGTATAATAAGAGTTTTCACGTGCTCGAAAAACTGACTTTAGAAAATGTGTTGATGTATTCTCTGTTCTCAGATGGCCAGTCGTTAGACGTTTCTGAGAGGTCCCAATGGAATGGTGCCTTAATTATACTATTTAAGAAATTAGAAAGTATCTGTTCATAACCAGATAATATTGGTAAACTATTTTTGTATCACTAATAAAACCCATTATAAAAACTATTTTCTCTTTTTTTTAACAGCAGAGAAAACTGGAACTCAAAAAAGATGAGACATTAAGACCTCAATCATGCTTTTACAGTTGTCTTATTTATGTAGAGAAATTGAAACTGTCATTTCTGATGTTTGCTTGTTTTCTCTTTTAAAGTGGAACTGTGTTTGAATTATTTCCAGGTACCCTTCAGTATATGGCACCAGAAATAATAGATAAAGGACCAAGAGGCTATGGAAAAGCAGCAGACATTTGGTCTCTGGGCTGCACCATCATCGAAATGGCCACGGGAAAACCACCCTTTTATGAACTGGGAGAACCACAAGCAGCTATGTTCAAGGTCACATTCCATATGTCTTAAATACCTTATAAGCCAGTGGATAAAACTACTGGGTATTCCATTCGTGTATGTCATATGTGTTCAGGCAAAAGGAAAGGAGCCTAAGTAAGCACTATCCAAGAGCACATTCAAGTTCAGGAAGGTTCACTCCCCTCCGGCAGTGTGCGTGCCTCAGATGGAGGATCTGTCCGCCTTAGTTTTCTCAGCTATAAAGTGCATTAATTGTGCCTTCCATTGACCACCTTTTCACACCACTCCATGGAAGATGACTTAAGCTCTTTGGGAAACCCAGTATGAGAATCTTCCACAGAGGGAGATATAAGAACATTTTTTTATCCATTTAAGTATTAAATGAAAGCAAAATTTCCCTTTACTTCTTTATCATAAAAGTTTGAAACCTCCATTGAAAAAAGGGCATGATTGCTATTTTAAGTACACCAGTCTTAGCCTCATACACATACGCTTCTAGCCTGTTAGCAACTCTTTCGGAGTGGGAAGCAGCCCCACCTCCCAAAATAGCGAGCATCTGATATCAAAATAAGGCCGAGAGCCCTGGGCCCCAGCTTCCGAATCTGAGTCCCTGCTGTTGTCACTGGCCACCCACCAAGCCAGAGGGAAGTTTAAATTGAGAACTCGTTTCCTGAGAAGTAAAACTTACACGTCTTCTGTTCCCTAAGGCAGAGGACTTTGATAATTATCTATTTCTCCCCCTGCCACTGACCATGTTTCCAGCACTTGCTGCATTTGTGAAAAGCCTCTGATAAGGGGTGGTGTGTTACACACCTCTGCTTTTGTACAAAGCTAGGCTTGCTTTAAGCTTGAAGATGGTGTGGTGGGATGCTGCTGATCCGGAAATGAGTAGTCTCACCAAACCTGAAGAGTGGCGAGAGCTGCCTTTTTTGACATGAACGAGTGGCTCTCTCTGCCTGGTCAATCTTTCCGGTTTTACCACTGTCTAGGGCTCCCCTCTGAACTGCTGCGGTGTTACCTGTCAGTGCAGGGATCCTTATACGATGTGCGTTAGGCGAGATTGTGGGCTCTGGAGCCAGTTTACAGCGTTTGAATCCGGGCTCCAACAGTCAAATTACTAGCCGCCTTTTACCTCGGTTTCCTCAGCTCTAAAATGGATATAAGTATACTACCTATGTGGCAAACATTTTTTTGAGGAATATATCAGATATGTGCAAAGCACTGAGAATAGTAAAGACTGTATAAATATTACAAATAACTATATATTATTCTCTATGTAACAATACATTTATATAACCTACATAAAAAAAAGATCCCCTAGAAAATTTTCTCTGTACTAAATACATGAACACATTGAAAAACATTTTAGAATGGCAGCAGTGAGAATAACATTGTAATTGTTATAAAAGTTCTATTTAATTTAAAGTATTTCTAATGTAGGCAACTTGAAGTGTTCATAACTCGTGGCATAAGGAAAAGAACACAGACTCTAAGCCAAACACATTGAGGGATTTGGACCTTTTGATCTGCCTTTTGATAACCGTATAGCCTGACTCCTCTGGGCTTCGTCTTCCTCACTGGTGTAACAGGTGTAATGTGTAACCCACAGGGTTATTGGGAGGGTTCAGTGAGATTCACTGACTGAAAAGGGAAAAAGCCAAAGCACAGTTCCTGGCGCTTAGCTATGATGACCCACACAGTGGTCCCAGTTAAAAATGCCTTTTTCGCTTGCCAGCGTGCTAACGTGCCCTAAAGCCTTTTGGATTGCATTATTACTTCATAGTGCCATCTGTTGTCTTAAACTAGTTACAAAAGCGCTCTGGAAACTTTCTATGACCTACAGAAAAAATATCCTGCCTCACTTGGAGAAAGCCCGTGCAAGTTGGTAGTGTGTGATAACAGATTTTGTTGCACTAGGAGACCAAGTTATGAAACCCGGAGCTCATGTAATGAGATGTCACCCGGAAGTCACTTTATGCTGTGTCATAGGTGGGGATGTTTAAAGTCCACCCGGAGATCCCAGAGTGCATGTCAGCAGAGGCCAAGGCATTCATACTGAAGTGTTTTGAGCCAGACCCTGACAAGAGAACCTGTGCTAACGACTTGCTTGTTGACGAGTTCCTAAAAGTTTCAAGCAAAAAGAAGAAGACACAGCCTAAGCTTTCAGGTATGTGATTGCACTGAAGAGGCTATGGGTCAATCTTGAAATCCTCAGCTTTTTTGAGATGGACAGTGTTTCGAGTGAGCTAATCTGTCTGTAGCCATCACTGAGAGTGATGTAAACATTGGCACAGTTTCAGTGTTAGGAAGCTGTGTTACCACCACCCTTACAAATGCCAGGATCTCGTGCATAACCGTCTGCCATCACCTGGTTAGTAGGTGTTTAAAACTATCATAGCATTCCTGATATGTAGCATATCTGTAGCATTCCTGATATATAAAGGTTAAAGTGTGAAAGGGGTGAAATACAGCCTTTTAGAGCTGAAACTTCAAATTACCACTGATGGGCTACAGAGCTATTACAGAGCTGAGCTGTTAAACTTCCAAGCTGTTTGGATAATGTTCTTTTAATTTTAAGCAGTAAAAAATAAATACCTATGGGGAGTAAAATACAGAAAACTGTACTTGAACAACAATTAAAATAAAAATAATAAATATCTATAGCCTCTTACAGAATATCTTTCTGAATAATTAACCCCCCCCCCAAGAAAGAAGGATCACCAGTTATAAATAAAGTGGCAGGGTAAAAATGTAAATTGTATATTTGCAGTAATTTCCACAGCTCATTTCTGAGAGAAGAAACAAGTAAATGGTCTATTTGTTGTGGGCTGTTTTGGTGTTTGTGTGGGATGGGGACGGGGAGGTTGAATGCTTGGACAGAACATCGATTCCCATGTCAGGTCCCCACTTTGTTTGATTTCTCAGTTTAACAACAAACCCAGTGTGTTTACATTGCTCTTTGCTTTTCTTCCCACAGCCCTTTCACCTGGATCAAATGGTGAGTTTGTTGTTACATTTTCCGGTGAGCTGAAGCTTGGTGATCAGCTCTAGATCGCCCATCAGATAGCTCACCCTTCACTCCCTGCTTAGGTGGGCGGCTGCTGGGGACCAGGGATGTGTGCAGCTGCAGTCCCGGCTGGGCCCACCCTGTCGGAAACCCCTCCCCTGTCTCTTTCTTGACATGTCTTGACATTCTTGTACGTGCCGTGACCAGGGATCAAACCCCACAACCTTGGCTCTTTGGGACATCACTCTAACCAGCTGAGCTGCCCAGCGGGGCCTTTGTTTTGTTTTTAAGACTGGCTTTGCAGATCATAACTGGGAAGCTAAATTTACTCTAGGAAGAGCAACTAGTTTATTTCAGGGAATAATAATGGAATGACCACAGTTTTGCATTTGCCTAAGTTGGATGATTTGTTGATCAAATACCGTGGTGGGAGTGGGGCGCTTCATGTGCGTTGTGAGATTAATGCGCATTGTTCCCCAGGCCAGGGCAGGTCTTTGCAGGTCCCTGGGGCGCCTCAAAGCCCGTCAGCCTAGAGCGGAGGCACGGTAGTCACTGTGTCTGAGCCCCAGCCTCTCCAGCTTTTCATCTGCCCCTCTGAGGGTCGAGAACTCTGAGGAGAGCCGTCTCCCTCTCCTCTTTCCACACGGGCAGCCTGGGCTCCGGAAGGCAGTGGCTGCGCTTTCACAGGGTGGAGCCTGCAGTGCTCCCCAGCCTTCCCACCAGCCTGCTCTTAGTGTCGTAGAGTGGGCGCTCACTCCGAGTTATGCAGACGTCGGTTCCGATCCCACCTGATCCCACTTTCTAAATGGTGACATGCAGTGATTTACCTGTTTCACCTGGGGTTCTGTGTCGGTACTGATACCTGCTTCACAGATTGGGTTCTGAGAACAGAATTTTAAAAATATACCGAAGCCTAGAGTCATGCCCAGCAACTCAACCTGTGACAGTTTTATCCCTTCCACGTGGTTTGTGACACAGGAAACAGACTCCCATCTCTCGCTCTCTCTCACACACACACACTCAAATTATGTGAACTCAACTATATATACTTGGGGAGAGAGGGAGAGAATTTCAGCCAACAGTTCTGCCTGCAGGCCCTCTCCATGAACATGTGCCTTAGAATAAGCATGAGGCAGAAGGTGTAAGTCTGCTGAACTCAGAGGCAGTCACGATTCCCACATGCCTACTCACCCTTCATGCTCAAGGTCATTCAAGAGAACTCTGGGCTCTGCTCTGGCTTGAGAGTCTAACTTCCCTTAAGATACTACGGGATCTTAAATTTTATAAAGTCAAAATGAAGATCTTTATAAAGATCTTAAATTTTATAAAGTCAAAACGAAGAAGGTGAGCGTTGGGGTCGGAACTGAGTTCACTTGTTGACTGGGTGGTCCTGGAAAAACGGCTTTTCCTCAGTCACCTCCCCGCTGTAAATAGTTGCTGGTCAGCAGTCGCAGTGGACAGAGTCAGGAGTCCACTGCTGGGGGAGCATCCCACGTCTTCGGGGGCAGTTGTGGATTCAGCCCATTGCAGGAGGAGCTCAGTTAAAAGGGGGATTCTGGGAAACGGTGGATTTCCTTGTTTACAATTTGACTTCTGCCTTGTTTGGTAGAAGCCCTTTGTGGTATTGGGACACCTGTTAGATAAAGATGCTCCTGGCAAACATTACTTCCTTTAAAACCAGGATTTGATGGAATGTAGGCAGCTTCTCTTGTGCCAACTCAGTCTCCATCGAAAAAGTGAAAAGCCCTTGTTTGCCGTAGAATCAGAGTATCTGAGAAGTAGGGAGGAGGTCATCCGGTCCACTGGCTTCTGAAATTTGTGTTTAGCGGAGAATCCATTCTGGTAAGAATCCTTAGGCAGCGCCCAGACCGTAAGACTAACGGCATATTTGTTGTAGGTAAAATGGGGTTGGCACCTGTGTTCTAGAATCTCATAATCCTACTCACTCACCCCATGCAAGGCAGCTCCAAGGCGCTAAGGTGGACCCTTCAACCTCAGAGGAACATGGTTTAAAAATTGTGAATCATGCCCTTTATTTTATAGATGTGAAAACTGTAAATGGCCTTTCTAAAGTCTGACGGGGCAACAAAAGTAAAGGAATTGGAACCCAAGACCTGCTGGGCCTGATGCTCCCTCCACTGTTTCATGCCCCTGAGATATTCCTCACAGGGCCCGGGGACCCTGTCCTCGCCAACCCCCCCGCGTGGGGCATGTAATGAGCATGGGGAGGGGGGAAATATCGTGACCAGCCTCTTACGTTGGGAGGAGACACTTGACAGCTGATACCGCTCTCTTCCATAGGTGTTTCAGTGTGCCTACGTTTTTCAAAGCATTAATTATCTTTCCCTCCTGACAAGCAGAATACCTGCGGAGCATATCCTTGCCGGTGCCCGTCCTGGTGGAGGACACGAGCAGCAGCAGCGAGTACGGCTCAGTTTCTCCCGACACAGAGCTCAAGGTGGACCCCTTCTCTTTCAAAGCCAGAGCCAAATCCTGCGGAGAGAAAGATGGGAAGGGAATGCGGACCCTCTTTTTGGGGTAAAGACCGGACTTACGTTGGGTGAAAGAAGTGTATTGTGGGTCCTTCTATAAAGGCACCTGTGATTTGTGCTGTGTGAATTATTACAGCATCCCAGATGAAAATTTTGAGGACCACAGCGCTCCACCGTCTCCCGAGGAGAAAGACTCCGGGTTCTTTTTGCTGAGGAAAGACAGCGAAAGACGGGCCACCCTCCACAGGATCCTGAAGGAAGACCAAGACAAAGTCGTGAGAAACTTAATGGAGTCTCTGGCTCAGGTAAAACCTTTCCCGGAGACTTGGTTTTCCCAGAGCTGACGTTTGCTAACTGTGG
>PVKM010045786.1:0-11874 GCA_004027735.1 Carollia perspicillata
TGTTCTAGGTTTGAAAGGAAGTCCCTGCGGACCAGGGTTTGAGCAGGCAACCAGCACGATCTGAAATCCAGGAGAGGTGACTGTGGCTGTGAGCGCCCAGAGAAAGAAAAGGCCCACGCAGGTGTGACTGTGGGAGGAGCACAAAACCGACAGGACTTGCTGACGGGAGGCATGTGGAGAATGAGGGAAAGATAAATTAAAATCACTGTAAGTTTTTGCCCGGAGTAGTCAGGTGCCGTTTAGTGAGACGGAGACAGGAAGAGGTCTGGAGTTTGGTTTGGGCCAAGTCAAGTCTGAGATGCCTTATGTATATCCAAAGTGGAGACAGGAGAAAGTGGCTGGCTGTTCAAGTCTGGTGTTGAGAAAAGGCTGAGGTTAGAGACACCCCACTGGCTCTATTCTTATGATGGGGAAATAAAAATAGATGATTCCAGAACAATTTTTAAAATTATTTTCTCATCCAGTTTTCCTGAAACAATGTGGCAGACAGAAGGGCAAGCATGAGCGGGAGACACTGAATGCTGCCCTGGCCCTGCCAGTGACGCTCTGGGTGTGCCTTCGCGAGCCCCACCCTCTCCTCCACAGAGCAAACGTACTGAGAATGACCCTGCAACAGACGATAATGCGTGTCATCAAAGCCGCGGAGAAATCAGAACCTCAACCGCACCGTACAAGGGAAAGTGGTGTGTTCACTTTGGAAAATGGCTTGGCGATCCCTCAACAAGTTAAATGCAGAATTACCACGTAACCCAGCAAGCCAACTCCTAAGCATATACCCAGAACTGAAACTGTGTCGTTCACACAAACACTTGTTCATGAATGTTCATAGCAGCATTCTTCGTAACAGCCGCGACAACCTAAATGTCCGTCAACTTACCAACAAAGAAACAAGCTGTGGTGCACACACACACAATGTAATGATGAGCGGCCACGTAAGGAATGAGGAACTGATACGTGCTGATACCTGGTGAGCCTTGAAGTCACGCTAAGTGACAGAAGCCAGGCTCTCACCTCAGGCCCACATGCTGTTTGACCGCACGTGTGTGAAGTGCACAGACCAGGCAAACCCACGCACGAGAGACACGACGAGCGGCTGTGCGTGGGCCAGCGCGATGGGAGTGGGCCCTGGGTGGGGGCGGCCAGGCAGGGGTGCGCAGGGCTTCCTCTGGGGTGCATGGAAGTCTTCTCATAACAGTGACAACTGCTGTGCTCTGTGAATGTGCTCAGAACCAGTGAATTGTACACTTCAGGAGGGTACTATGATGGCATGTAAATTATGTCTTTGTAAAATAAAGGACACAACCAAACAGACAAGAATGGTACTGAGGGGAAGAGCCTAGCCAGTCACAGCTGCTCAGATAAAAAGAAAAGAAAGCCAGGTTGCAGTCCTCTGTTCGGAGCAACAGCAGTGTGACTCTTCCAAGGCAGGAGGGCCTGTGAAGTCATCTGTGTGCTGGGATGGCCACGCCGCCTGCCAGGCCCGTTCTCATTCCACCTTGACTGTGACCCTCGCTTCCGGGGAACTCGCACCTTCGAGCGCCCAGTTTGAAGTCATTCAACTCAAAGCAACAGTTCCAGGCTTTAAAAAGCTCCAAATTAAATACAGTGTATACTGTGCAATAAAAACAGAAATATGAAATGAAAGCACATAAATATAAATTTCCTTTTGTTTTCCACAGAAAACCAGTCTTTTGGTAATTTCCTGATGGATCAACATCATGCTAAGCCAAATCATATTGAGTGTACACTGTAATTGAAAAATAAAATTTAAATAATAAAAAAACAGTGCTAAGCCCTCAAGCTTTCCTTTTCACTTACTTTTGTTAATGGAATTCTGATCATGCAGTAAGTTTGTCACAGATATTCTAGTTTATCTTGACTCTACCCATCACTAACCATGTGCCAATAACTGTGTCCCCAATGAGCTGATCATAAATATAGTTAATTTTAGTAAACTCCACACAGAGAACAATGGGACTCATCACTGAAAGCCAGAGCTGGGTCCATACCAGGTTTGTGAAAAGCCAACCAAGGGGGACAGAGTGTTTTAGGCACACGGTAACAGGTCTGTGAGCGTGCAGACAGATCGGCTGACCCCGTGCGAACCCCCAGGGTGCGCTCCATTCCAAAGGGATGACTGTCTGTTCTGACGGAAGGTTCCAGAGCCCCCGCTGGGTAAACATCATGGGGAGAGGCCACAGAAATCTCTTTACAGAAGGCACTTTTCTCGAGAAAATGGTCTCAAAAAACAAATTAAAAACGTCTGTGGGACTTGATTGAGCAGAAATTAAAAAGTGTTGAGAGAACTAAGAAATACAAATCTTATTTTTAATACAAAGTCTTACAATGATGCTACCATCTCTATCTGTAATGTCAGTTATTTCATCAGCCCGCCCCACGAAGTGAAAGATTTTGGGGGACTTTCTCTGGCACGGCTCTCTTGCGTTCTCCTGCTCCAGGTGTGAAAGGGAAGGCCCGAAGAGTGTGTGTCCACAGCGAACCAGCCCTCATGGCCAGCGGGTCCTGACGTTGCACCGCTCTGCTCTGCCTGCGTTCCACTTAGGACCGTTGACTGATGTTCCTCCACCCATCCTGGGGTCTGGTCTTGCGTCTTGGCAGTATCACCCATTATTCGAAATGGACAGAATGTCTGCAGTCCCCTCAAGTTCGTATGTTGAAGCCCTAACCCCAAAGTGATGGCTCTGGAGGCGGGGCCTTAGGCAAGTGATTAAGGTTGGGAGGTCATGAGGGTGGGGCTCCCAGGATGGGGCGGGGCCCTTCTAAGAGCAAGAGAGACCTGAGTGTCTTCTCTCTGGGAGGGCAGACAAACAGGCATCTGTGTGCAAGCCAGGAAGTGAGCCCCTATCAAGAACCAAATCTGAAGGCACCTTGACCTTGAACTTTCCGACCTCCAGAACTAAGTGAAATAAATGTCTGTTCCATGGTGTGAGTAAGCTACTCACACTATGACATTTTATTTCAGCAGCCCAAATACATTAAGACACTATTAGTGACAGGAGGCACCGGGTGAAATGTTTGGAAGAAGAGGCGCACACACAAACAGGAGGGAGATGCAAGTTTGCCTTTTCTATGAAGGGGGATACAACTTTGAGGATGCAGGGTCTTTCCGGCAATAAGCGTAGTGACTGGCACACAGGCTGGCATTTTATAAATATTTGCTGAACCAAGAAATAACAACTAAAATTGTTATACTCGGAAAACGAAGAGACCAACGAGACCGTAACGATGAATGATTACAACAAAGTAAGTTACTACACAGGAAATACAGCACAAGATAGGTTTTTTCCTGATGGCTCAGCGTTCTGTTGCTCCGCAATTAGAATTCCATACAAATGATATCTTTAAAGTTTCCATAAACGATTGTTTCTTTTATTTTACAGATGTAAAAATGTTGTTATAGAAAATTAAGATCTTATCGAGCACTAAATACGTAAGTCAGTGCGTTTATATAACTGAGAACCTGGGTTATTTCTCCTCCAACAGCCTGTGTCTGAGTCTTGTCAATGTTTGTTGTGAATTATCTCCATACTGTTGGAGGCGACTGCACGGCGAGCATCGTGAAGGCAGGTCCGATGTGTGAAGGCCAGCCCTTCCTCTTCCCTCTGTCCTGCACTGGCATGGAAATTCTTTCGCTTCCTCCTGCCCCAGTTCCCTTTAGAACTGCCTGGCCCCATCGCCAATGACACAAAAAACATGACACTGAACTCCCAGGAAACGAGAAGTCTTCAATTAAAAATCCATCTGTAATAGTCCAAATACAGACTATCAACACATTTTGTTCTCAACCCCTAGGATGTTTCTGAAGTCCTCCCTGTAGAGGTGACATCATAACAGTGGCTTGATGACAGCATGACAGAGACAACTGTCCTCCCCACCCCAGCCCCCAACATACACCACGGTCCAAAGTCACTTGGGATTAAAAATATAACTTGTTGCATATTTGAATAGCTTGAGCCCAGGGTCTCCTCCAGAGGCACTGGCCTAAGTTCCTACTTCAAGGACCAAAGCGACAAAGCACAGTTAACATTTATATTCTGTTGAGTGGCTTTAAATACAGCTTTAAAAAACAAGCTCGTGACAAAATTTTTTCTTCAATGATGTGCAGTTAGAGTCTTACAAGGCCTGCAAAAGGAATAAACTGTGTGTGTGTGAACAAATATGCAACAAGCAAAGTAGTGTCTCTTAAGGGGAATAATTAAGGCCACAGCTTAAGCACGAAGTCGCAGGTTGGGCCCCTTGGTCCACCCAGACCAGACCAGAGCGCCCCGCCCTCAGTGGGATTTCGAGGATTTCAGTAAGCACTGAGGTCGGCTTCGATGAAACCCTTTTTGTCTTTATGTCCCACATCCTCGCATGCGGTAGGAGCTCCACGAGAACTTGCTTGGTTCGTTTCCACACCAGCCATGCTGGCTCTCCACACTTCCTCCTCCTCCACTTAGTTAGAAGGGCCTGCGCCCACTCTGGGCCACGTGCAGTGCTGGGGGCGGCGGTGGGAGGCTGCCCGGACCTCGGCTTCTGCTCCCAGGGTCCTGCTGTCTGATGGGAGAGACTGAGCAGAACCCAGGATGCCCCTTCACCTGGGAAGTGCCAGCATGAGCGGTGGGTTTACATGTCCGTGCACAAGCGTGTACAGGACACCGTGGGACAGAGGCACTCGGCTGAGGGTGGGGTGGGGACGTGGAAAGACAAGGCAGGTGGCTTCCTAGGGAAGGTCCTGCCTGCCTCCATTTTAAAGAATTTGAAAAGCTTTCCATTTTTAATTCCAAAATCATGTTTAGTAAGGGAGTTTCCTTGCTGCCAGATATGTTTTAACAAAAATGAACTCAACCTCTAATTCAAAATAATTACGATTTCAAGCCCATATGTGGGGTTCCAAATATTAAAATAGTTTTATGTGGGATACTTATAGTTATAAACGTTATAGTGCATTTTAAAACCATAATCCCTGAGAAAGAGTGTCTGTCCCACCTTCATTTGTAATTTACGAATGATATGTAAATTTAAGTGTGTAATATGTATGAAATTGTGCTTTGATGGATACTCCGTATTTCACTCCAGAATTCATTTTCATGGCTGTGTCCTGCATAGTATTTGTTCATGACAGGAGTCCGGCCAGGACTCCTACCATCCCGGCACCGGGAACTACTACCCTTTGCACGCGTTTTGGTAGAACAGTGATCACTTTCTAACACGATTATCTTCCCACCTTGCCCAAGCCGACAACCATCCATCAATGACTTCCTAAGCACTACAGTTTGAAAGACCACTCAATTCACATACCACGTACCTTTACCAGCACGACCTACCGATACGCAATACGCTGCGAACCACCTTAGTGGGTTCTTTCTAGAAGAGAAGCATTTTTCTCTTAAGGAGGGAGACCAGAGAATATGCAAGGGGACTCCACCAATACAAGCCTGGACACAGGCGGGGAAGAGGGAAGTCATTTCTCACGTGAGGCTGAAACGTCCCTCGGGGGACCGTGGCCCGTACTCATCCTTGCTAGGGTGGGTTGGTCCTCTCAGAGGCAACCACTCCTGGGGACAGAGGGACACAGAGCACTGCCCACGCAGGCTGCTCTGCCCAAGGTTACTTACTACCAGGGCTGGTAGATGTACAGTTTAACATGGCTACCTACCTGATGTTCTAGGCACTGCAGAGCACTTTTACAAAACCCAGTCAAAACCACAAACTCGAATCACTTTGATTTTGCTTTAAACCTAAACTGCCCAGTAACAAGGGATCTAAAGCTTTTCATTGTGCCACTATTCACTAATTCAATCTATATCCCTCTTCTTGCTCTTTATACCTTTATGATTTTTTAAATTAAGGTGTAAGTTTCAGCACTATGGAACAGGAGTACATCACAACACGAAAGCCAAGTATCAGCAAATACATTTCAAAGCAAAGATTAAAATGTCAGGAAGAAATTAAATAGCCCAAGCTGAGCTGGGAAGCAACTTCATCTTGTGAAATACTCAGTCTAATAAATAAGTGGAGAAACAACTCTTACTGTTCTTTCTGTAAATTACAGAACCCTTCATGGGATTCAGAGCGCTCTTAATAAATTGCTGAAATGGGACAGTGGCCAACCCGAGAGCACTCAGGAAGCAGCCGTGTCACTGAGTGGAGAGACTCCACCCACCACCTCCAGGACTGACTCTGAGCCCCGTCTACTGGGGCAGAAACACATCCAGACACAAACAGCATTCAAAGGCTGAGACGCAGCTTTCCCCTGCCCCCACTGCCTGGATAGAGTAGTAGAAGATACAGGCTTTCTAGAAAGAGAAGGTTGCCAAGGACAAGCTGAGAGCCAAAAAGTGAGTAACGCAAGGTGCCCACAGACTGGAGGCAGGGAGAATTAGGGGTGGAGAGATGAGCAGCTGAGAGATAAGAAGAAACACAAAAGGAAAAATAATCACATGACAGAGGAATTTTAAGGAGACAATCAAAATTGCCAAACATCTAGCAGACATGTAATGGATACTTAATAACAACAACAACAACAACAAAAAAAACACTGGACCATACTGACGCTTCCCTCAGCCACCAACAGAGAACGAGGCTAATTTAAAATCTCCAGAGAGGCCGTGTGGTAAAACTAGCAAAGCAAAAGACCCACAGGTACCATCTTCCCATGAGAAATTGGTCTAAGGAGGCTAAAAGAGTTCAAGACACCACCAGGTGGCGATACAGAGCCAAATATGACTCCCATTTATTTCTCTAGGATCTCTAACAACTTGGATCACAGGAATGGCCAATATATCACTGGAATGTCAACTTTTATGTTTAATAAAAGATAAGATTAGAGAAATAAAAACCGGTCCCCAAAGAAAGGTAAATATTGAGACTGAAGAAATCTCGTGTCACAGTACAGAAGAGACCCTCAATTAGTAACTGTACCTTTGCTGCGTAAATGGCAGGGGAAAGTAATTAGCAATTAATAGGCACTGCCCTCAATTTAAAGCCTCGAAGGGAAGTAATTAAATTTAGTAGAAGCTGTAGCCTCTAAACAAAGATACATCACACCAATACAAAAGGAAACACAGACCTGAATAATAAATGCAAATTAGAAACACGGTTTGACTGTAGACTGAAGAGACATGATCCTAAAGTTATTTTCCCTTAGAAATGCTCTGTTCGAGAGACTAGTTTACGAGCCTATTTTAATCTAAGCCAAGGTCTGATATGAATCCTGGCTGGTGTTTCTTGAGCACAAGCCTGCTGTCCGCATGCAGATCAGACAGCTTCCTGTGGTCTGCACTGGCTGCACAAGCACCTTTCACAACAGTGCAGATACACCTGATCTAGACAACGTCAACATCACTACCAGGGAAAGAGATCGCAAACACTGCTCTGCTTGTTGGTCATGAAATACAATTGCCAAGCAGAATCTGTGTAGCTCCAGAGGGTAAATTAATGCAGGCCACACGGTTATCAGCAGTCTCTCGCCTGCCTCTCTGAGCTTCTAACGGAAACATTTAGGAAGCAGAAGCATTACATCTGGCTACAGCCACACATTACATGGTCCGCTGAGACTCAGATGCTGATGGCTGCACTGAATAACAAACAGCTGGGTATAAATGTAAACATCAGGAAATCGATTTTAGACACACCTATTTCACCAATCCTCTGAAATTTCAGCACTGGGCGAGAAAGAATAATGAGCACTGAAGAGTGTAAAAGTAGCCAGAGAGTAAAGCTCAAAAATCTATCTGGGCCCCCTGATGTCCAAATACCTTGGCTGGGCTCTTCGTTTTCATAAAGGGCAGTGTGAAAACAAACAAAGGCTGAGTCATCAGATCATTTTCTGGCTCTGGTCACCCTGCAGTTGAAAGTTAACAGAAGTAATGGAGCTTCCTATATGAGCCTTCCAGAATGGAGTCAAGTTATTTCCTACATGTAACAGAACTGAATGGAAAGGCTGCCCGGAAAGTCCCATCTCAGGGTCCTCCGACACCGAACCCGAGTGCTGGGGAACAGTGTTCAGACGCAGCTGCAGACAGGAATTTCCAGCACCAGGGATCCAAGTCAGAGGAAAACCTAAGTTAATTAGACAGCACATCCCAAGGTGCCCAGCAGGAGTCCAACACATTAGAAACCCCAAATAAATTTCTGTTAAATTTTGAGTAACTTTTCTAGTTACAAGAATTTAGGTAAGGGAATGGGTCAAAGAAAGAGAGGCTAGATACTGCTTTTCCCGAAAGCTTAAAAGCGTGGATAACCATGTTTGTGGAAAGGCTTCGTTTGGTCTTACGTATAGTCTTTTGAAAGCTGGTAAACACAGAGTTTCTTCTTGTATTATCATTTATTATTATATTATTTCCCATACAAACTGTAAATCTACTGTTGCCCCACCTGTATTTAAGAAAAGCAGTGACAGAGGATGAGACATGAGACACATCAGTTACTGTCCACTTTTTTTTTAGAGGTCATGATTTTTAATGAGACAAATATATTTGATATAAGGAAATACAGACGAACCCTTAGCAGTTTAAGATTCAAAGAAATAGTTTAAAAGAATGAAGGCTTATTATAAGAGAATCTACTTTCACAGTGACTAAGGATTGGCTTCTACGAAACACTACTTAGCCGAGTAACCTATATCATTTGGTTAAGGTTTACTCTTTGCCACGGCTTTTCGGTTTAACAGTGAAGAAGGCCTGTGGGTTTTTATGTGGTTGTAGTTACTTACCGTTCACTTTTCAGAGTGAACGGGGACGACACTGACAGTGCTGGGACAACAGGTATTTGGAGGTATTCCAGTGAACTAGGTTGCGTACTCGCTGTATCCCGAGTACCAAGAGGATGAAAAAGAGCTTGAGGTCACATCTGCAATGCCAATCAACTGGCTGCTACCCATCTGCCTATTTTCGCCCTCTGTGCCTACTTGTTCTCAAGATTCTAGATCTAGTATAAATTAAATAATTCATTTAAAAGGAAACTCGGGACCAAAAGGGTGGACAAGATAAAATCTATTTTATCTTGGGTTGGCCCGAAAGTCCATTTAGTTTTTTCTGTACAATGGCTCTAGTAGTGCCTAGCTGTCTTTAACTTCATTCAAAACAATTTTGCTAGACTGTATTGTGACAGCTGTCATATCAGCATGCATTTTAAAATACTTGTCAAAGTTGGTGAATTTTTGTGCAGCCATTTTAATACTGAAGATGAAAGAAGATACACAACATTTTTTGGCATATTATGCTTTATTATTTCAAGAAAGGTTAAAAATACAACTGAAATGAAAAAAAAAATTTTTTTTGCAGTATCTGTACCAGGTGCTGTGACTGATGGATCATGTCAAAAGTGGATTGCGAAGTTCCTTGGTACTACTGACATTTTTGCCAAATAATGCTTTGCTGTGGGGCTGTCTGTTACACTGGAGGATGTTTAGCAGCACCTCTGGCCTCCACCCACTAGAAGTCAATAGCGGGAGATAGTGGACATACTCAAAATATCCAAATCAATAGTTATTGGTGAAAATGAAAAATGTGTCTTATTTTATGGAAAAAACTAAATGGACTTTTTGGCCAACCCAACAGATTCCTTCGCTTGCGCAATTAAGTCTGTGGATCACACCAGGTCCAATCTGACCTACTGGATTAGGGCACTGTTTCTCTTGTAACTTTTTAGATGTGAAAGAACTGTAATATTGCCGATTTTGACTAATGTTGATTTTTCCCCTCGCTCAAGCTACCTGGATTCTGCAGTCCGAATGGTCGAGACTGTCGCAGTGTTAATGTCTACACACATTTCCACCAAGAGACTCTGCTTCCCCAACCGTGTTCTCAGTCAGAAAGAACACATGAAAAGTTATTTTAAGGAATGTAGGAAGGATCTAGCTTTGTCAAAAAAAAAAAAAAAAAAAAAAAACGGGTGAGGCCATACTGCAATATTCTCTTCATCAAAGGTACGGGCAGAGGAATGAAGGTCTTTGGAGAGATGGATAGTTATGTTTTTGTTCCAAGAACAAGAAAACCCTTTATTAATCCTGCACGGCCCAAAACAACACCACAGGGCAGATCCTTCATTTCGAACCTGTTTCCCCAAAGAAGAAATAGTCAACAGTGACAGACTAAAGTTCAGTGTCGCGAACGTTTAAATGAAAGTAAGAACTATTTTGTTAACACGTGATAAAATTTTGTAGCACCCAGCACAGGCAGCGACCGGTACATCATGACACTTTAAATATTTATGTTGAGAATAACGCTTAACACAAGCGCAATTCTTGGTCACGGGAGGGCACGTAAGAGTGGGGAAAAGGACCATGGACGTCAGTGCAGAAAACATTAGTTTGTTTCCACATGGCGACAGAAGAACAAACTGATTTAGTCCAATACCACGTCAGCTGTGACTTGTGAATCCTAAACTTCTCAGCGGCCCAACTTAATTTTAACTACTGAATCTGTGTTTCAAACTGTACAGCCGCCACGTGCTTTGAACTCGGGCTGTAGTTCTTACACCAAGGTGGAATCAATTTGCTCTCGGAGAGGCAAACAAGAAACCCAAGAATTAGATAACCTCAAATGCTAATTTACTTTGGTTCTCGGCTAATTAACATTTCTTAAAGTGTGTTGCTGATTGGTTAGGGATCCAAGCCATCAAAGACCAGGCGCTTAGAAACATAAACACATGACCTGTCAGAAAAAACAAGTGCCCGGAACAGGAGAGGGAGTGTCGGCATTCACAGAGGGAGCGCACGGACAGGCAAACTGGGTGCCCCCATTCACCTCTGCCTCACAACTGGGCATCCGTCATGGAGACTGGCTCGGCCTCAGAATTCTCCCTGCCCAGGCCTTGTTTCCAAAGCCCCAGCGATCCATTCACATTTTAAAAAATGAAGAGAGACCCCACACAGCCCTTGTGGCTGGGCTGTATCGCACACACCCCTGAGTTATCTAGGTGTCTATGAATGCTGCAAACACTGAATACAGTCGGTAACTTTCACAGGTCAGTACAAAGTGGTCTGTCAAAAACCCGACCACATTTATGTTAGAAAAAAGTAACTAAAAAGCAATTAGGTATACACCTAAATCAATTTCACCAGTTCGCAATTTAATTACGGTCCACGCTTTTCTGTTTGCTAACTTGTTTGTTCTACTCATCAGTGCCGGACTCGGCAGAATCTGAGGTGGTTTGTGGGTCTTCTGAGCAACCTCAGTCAAGCAAGCTTCTGCTTCTATTTCAACTTCAACCTTCCCAATGACCTTTCCTTAGTGTTCAAGGAGCCGAACTCTACTAGGCCCAGGAGAAGGAGCTGTAACAACGTGAACCTTCACGTATGACAGATTTAACACCTTAGAAACAGAACAGCAATGACAATGTCATCACCACGTCTTCCCTGACTCACTATCCACCCAAAGCCAAGGAGCATCTTCTACCGCATGGGCTCCCCGGACTTTAAATGATAAACAAGACATTAAGGTGTAATGTCAGGTTCTTTCTCTTTATTTTTTTAATTCCAAGTGGTTTAAGCTCTCACTGAAATTAGAAACAGAATCTTATCTTGCATCTAGAAGAACAAAATTGGCCAGGATATTTTTCTTGTCCCTCAACCAGAATTTAAGACCAAGGAAGAGTCCATCTCACAGTAGTTCCCGTAGGATCAATTTTTTTTTTAAATCCCACCCTAGGTGGGAGGCAAGGGACCATAAAGGCAGTATGACATCATCACAGGGGCACAAGAGTACCTGCCCCAGGACAGCAACCGTGTCTGGATTGCAACCAGCTCTCTCAACTTGGCCCATCATGCTCTACATCAAACTGTGGTTTCCCGTTTTCCATCCTGAAAACAGAGGGCTCGTGAAAGGAACCACCACTGTGACCGACGTGACGGTGGAGCAAACGAAGAGC
>PVKM010045787.1:0-11881 GCA_004027735.1 Carollia perspicillata
CTACCAAGAAAGGGAGTCAAAGCAGCCTACCTAATACATAGAAATAAACACAGGGAGGCTGCCAAAATGAGGAGACAAAGAAACATGGCCCAAATGAAAGGACAGATCAAAACTCCAGAAAGAAAGCTAAAAGAAATGGAGATAAGCAATCTATCAGATGCGGAGTTCAAAACACTGTTTATAAGGATGCTCAAGGAACTTAGTGAGGACATCAACACATAAAAAAGATCCTTTCAAAAACAAAGGATACACTAATTAAAATAAAAAACAATTTACAGGGAAACAACAGTAGCATGGATGAAGCCAAGAATCAAATCAATGATTTGGAATAAAAGGAAGCAAAAAACAACCAATCAGAACAAAAAGAAGAAAAAAGAATCCAAAAAAATAAGGGTAGTATAAGCAGCCTCTGGCACGACTTCAAGAAGTCCAACATTCACTTCATAGGGGTGCCAGAAGGAGAAGAGATACAACAAGAAATTGGAAATCTATCTGAAAAAATAGTGAAAGAACACTTCCCTAATTTGGTGAAGGAAACAGACATGCCAGTCCAAGAAGCACAGACAGTTTCAAACAAGATGGATGCAAAGAGGCCCACTGCAAGACACATGATAATTAAAATGCCAAAGGTTAAAGTAAAAGAAAGAATCTTAAAAGC
Source organism: Carollia perspicillata (assembly GCA_004027735.1). Classification (NCBI taxonomy): domain Eukaryota; kingdom Metazoa; phylum Chordata; class Mammalia; order Chiroptera; family Phyllostomidae; genus Carollia; species Carollia perspicillata. The sequence continues at coordinate 659 of PVKM010045787.1, forward strand.
AGCAAGACAAAAGAAATTAGTTACCTACAGAGGAGTTCCCATAAGACTGTCAGCTGATTCCTCAAAAGAAACTTTGCAGGCTAGAAGGGATTGGCAAAAAATATTCAAAATCATGAAAAGCGGGGACCAACAGCCAAGATTGCTGTACCCAGCAAAGATATCATTTAGAATTGAAGGGCACATACAGAGCTTCCCAGACAAGTAAAAGCTAAAGGAGTTCAATACCACCAAATCATTATTATACGAAATGTTAAAGGAACTTAATAAGAAAAAGAATATCAAAATCATGAACAATAAAATAGCAAATATACATATCTATCAAAATTGAATCAACAAAACAAATTGAGCAAACAAGAACAGAGATGGAATCATGGATATGGAGTGTTTTGATGGTAGCCAGATGGGAGTGGAAGAATGGGTGAAGAGGTGAGGGGATTAAGAAGTACAAATAGGTAGTTACAGAATAGCCATGGAGAGGCAGGGTATGGTATAGGAAATGGAGTAGCCAAAGAACTTATACACATGACCAATGGACATGAACAATGGTATGGGGATTGCCTGAGGGAGTGGGTGATGCTGGACTGAGGGGGGCAAAGGGGGAAGCACTGGCACAACTGTAATAGCATACTCAATAAATATAATTTAAAAATATGTACAGCCCTGGCTGGTGTGGCTCGCTGGATTGAGCACTGGCCTGTGAACCAAAGGGTCGCTGATTAGCTTCCCAGTCAAAGCACGCGCCTGGGTTGCAGGCCAGGTCCCCAGTAGGGGGCAGGCAAGAGGCAACTACACATTGATGCTTCTCTCCCTCTCTTTCTCCCTCTCTTCCCTTCTCTCTAAAAATAAATAAAATCTTTTTAAAAAATAAAGTTTTTAAAGTTTTTATTTTAAAAAAAATAAAATTATGTACACACAATACACAAATAAATAGTAAGACATTGATACTCAAAGTAAATAATTAGTGTTAAGGGGATTTGAGTTCATTTACTTAATAAACATTTCTACAGTAATGAATGCATGTCAAGCACAGCTCTAAATGTATTAGAAATATTAAATTGTTTTTCTCATGACAATACAAAAGGTAATATTATTATCCCCATTTTATAGATGAGAAAACTGAGGCACAGAGAGTTTGTGTAACTCTCCCACAGGTTACATGACTAGTGAATTGTAGGATTAGAATTCAAACTCAGACAATCTGGCTCCAGAGTTTACACTCAAAACCAACAACAAAAAAAGCTGCCTCTTTTACTCTTATTATTGTTACTGTTATCATTAGAAAAAATTTAAATGACATTACAGTAAAAAATTCAAGGACAGAATTGTGAATTTTATGGTAATATCCTTCTTCCCTGTTTTCTGTGGATAATAAAAACAGTTGAATTAAATATTTTTGACTCTAGATGACAAGAGTTACATTCAATTACCTACTTCAATCCTCAATCATTCTTCATTGAAGTTTTATATGCAAAAAGAATAGAAAAGAATTAGGTTAGGTAATTATTTCTTATCATCCTTATAATTCAGAAGAACATTTACAAGTTCATACACACATTTAAAGATTTAATTCCAGTTGCAAAGTAACCCATGAAACCTTGTCAAGTTTCTCTGGAAATCAAGAGTTCCAAACAATACTCTGAAAATTGCGAGTGGTCAGTTCTGCGGCCCCATGGCAGGCAGTCTCTACACTCACAGGGAAAGATTCATGTGCAACCTAGAGCAGAGACCGTGTCTTATTTGAACATAGGGTAGTACCCAGCATCGTAGGAGTTCATGGCATGTTTCTTGAATTTAGCAACTCGTTTTCTATAGGTTCTTTCTACAGCTCTATAAAAATCCTGGTTTAGCACTATTTAATGTCTGTTTGAAAAAGAATCCCCAAGAACAGGAAAGAAAGCAGAATCCAAAGCAAATGACACTTTGCAGCAAGGGATGCTTTGGGCCTTACAGCAAAGGACACAAGGGATTCTCCTTCCCTGTGGGGTGCCAGGCAGCAAGCAGACCTGAGCAGACCGAACTGTCAGGAGCCTCTCATTGCTGACCAGCAAGAGGGTCACACACCTCCCAAGAGGCAAATAAAAATGGATCCCAGAATTTCTCTGGGAGAAAGATAAAGACCATATCTCACCAGCAACTATAGAAACTGCCTTGGAGGGTTATCTCTTAGGTTCCATATTGGAGGTAAAGAGCAGGCAGAGGGGAATGGGCTGGGTATATGCTTTAGCAGGGATGAAGTCACAAAAACACCACCTCACCACTGTGTGTGTGTGTGTATGTGCATGTGTGTGTGAGAGAGAGAGAGAGAGAACACAATCCACCTGGATGACAGATCTCTGGCTGCTGGGATGCCTACCCTTCTGCAACCAAAAATGCCCTCTCCTATTAGTTGGTAAGAACAGAGCTCTACAATGAGAGACTCACAGACACTTTAACACTGAAACTGGCCTCAACATTCATCCAATACCTCCTATTTCACACATCTATGCTATGAAAAAAAATTACCACCTACCTCAAGTCAAAATTGGATTAGCAGCAGGACCAGGGCACATAGCACAGGAGTAGGCTAGGACCAAGTCCTGGATCCAAGCGCAGTCCCCTTTCTGGAACCTTCACTTGTTTTGTTTAAAAGCAAATACCCTTGACACAAGGAAGACCTTAAACCTCAGTCATCATTTATGTGTAATATCTTCTTTTTTCTGTATTTTTATTACTGACACTAATACAGTTGTCCCCATTTCCCACCTTTGCCTACCTTCACCCAGCCCCCGCTCCCCTCTCCCTCTGGCCATGACCACACTGTTGTCTGTGTCTGTGAATTATGCATATATGCATCTAAGTTCTTTAGCTAATCCCTTCACCTTCCTTCATCCAGTCCCCGCCCCCAGACAGCTGTCAGTCACTCCCATACCTCCATGACTGTTTCTATTTTTTTGTCAATGTATTTTGTTCACTGGATTCCACATATAAGTGAGATCACATGGCATTTGTCTTGCTCTGACTGGCTTATTTCACTTAGCATAATGATCTCCAGGTCCATCCATGCTGTCGCAAAAAGTATGGAATATCTCTTAAACCTTAGTCATTCCCCTACCTGCTCACAATTTCTGCCCCATCTGCATACAATTTGTACTATTTGTTACCTACTAGTTTTCTCCAAATCCACGTTTAACCTTTTAATCTGCAGCATAGATTGCCAACTACCCCCTAGTTTCCATTCTGCCCTCATCCTCGAAGGCCACAGAGCCCAGGAACCACTGAGCCCTGGCTGGGAGCCAGGCACCCAGTCTCCTTACAGAAAGCTACAGTGGCAAGGAGTGCGAGCAGAAGCAATAGGTTCCACTTCCACGTATTTGGTGGAAAGTCCTTTCGGTGAAGTCCCTCTTTTTCCCTTCTGACAAACCAGAAAGAGCAAGGTCATGCAGCAGCTTTGATCCACCAGCGAAGGGCAATGCCATAGAGAAGGACGAAGCACCCATGGAAAGAATCCAGGTCCCTAAACAGGGTTGTGGACCCTCGTTTCAGAGAGCTACACTGAAAAATTAATAAATTTCTCCCCTATTTAAGATACTGTTTTGGGGGAATATCTTTGTATGATATTGTGATTTATAATAAAAAATGTGTATTGGCCTTCAACCTGTTCCTAGCACAGAGCTCCTAAAACCCTTGGAGTTTTCTAAATAAGAAGAGCAATAAACTTGTGTTTTGTTATGTTAATGTATTATTTTGCATAGCCCCTTGGGAACCTAAGGCTAGAGTCTGGCTGCCACGAGAACCAACCATAGGGACCTCCAAAAAGGAGCTAGAGTTTATCATGAATGGTCAAAGATTTTATCAATCAAACATTTAAAACCCAAAAGGTCAGCATTCAGCGAGCTTCCAGGTTGGAGAACTCATGAGATGCTCGAGAGTGGAGCCCTGCAAGGGTGTGGACGATGCTCCCCAGCTCCCACATGTGTTCCTCTACGCGTCTCTTCCACCTGGCCGTTCCCAAGTTGTATCTTTTATAACAAGCCAATAATCTAGTAAGTAACTGTTTCCTGAGTTCTGTGAGCTGCTCTCACAAATTAATCCAACCAGAGGAGAGAACTGTGGGAACCTGTAATCTATAGCCAGTTGCTCTGAAGCACAGGTGGCGACAGCCTGGACTTGCATGGGCAGCTGAAGTGTGGGCAAGGGACAATCTTGTAGGACTGAGCCCTTGACCTGGAGGATCTGATGCTATCTCCAGGTAGACATGTGAGAATTAACTCCAATGTTTGGTGGTGTTGAAAAACACACATTGGCCTTTACTATATAGCAGCTCAGTATTTACCCTCTCTTAGAAAAAATTCTATGCAATAATACCCATTAAAAAAATCAGGATTTTATTTAATCTATTTGGTAATACATTAAATTATTAACTGTTCAAATACAGAGTATGTGTTCGAATACCAGCTAAAAAGCACTTCTGTGCCTCAGAAGCACGAACACCTAACACGAAGAAGACTGGTACAAGGGAAGCAAAAGCAAGTTTTGATATAAGTGGTGAGAGCATGTAGGCATTGAGAGAAGGGAAATGAATATGAGAAAAAATAAAGGCCGGGTGCCCTGGCCTGGGGAGAGCCTGCTTTCTGCCGCATGGTCCAAGGAACATCAAAGGCTAAGGACGGCCGGGGCCACGCCAGCCTCAGCTCTGTCCCTCAGAAGGACCTGGCATTGGCAGGATCTCAGACTCCCTCATCACCACCTCCCACCAACTGTCTGAGGGGCATAGGGCTTAACAGTGGTGGGCAGCATTCTTGGAGGCAGCAGCTGGACAAGGGAGTCCAGCCAGCTTCGGCACTTCATCATGCCCTGATTCCCTTTCCCTGTGCAAGGCAAGGAAAAAGAGCCACAACGTGCAAGCAGCCGAGTGAGAAAGGCAGTGCCATCTGTCTACACCACCAAAGGCACCTCTTTTGCATGTTCTTTAGGTATGGCTTCCCCCCACTGGTCCCCCTCTGTAGGTAGCCTCTTACCCACGGGGCAGGAGCATGAGGGGTACAGACTGGAAACATGTGCCAGAAACCCACCTTCCCTTGACCTCCGGTGCCCACGGCCAGCACACCACATGGCCTCTCCCCGAACTTCAGTGTGTCTCCTGAAACATAAAAATGCTGTTTTGCCTGTGGCCAACTTGGAAGCAGAAGAAAATGAATTTTTAAACTAATCTGTAGAAAATGATATTCATCATTTTAACTTCCCATCTGGAATTATTTTTTAAAAAAAACATACCATGGCAGGTTTTGCCTCCATCTCTATCATTACATTTGACCCCTGCACTGAGTCAAAACAGAACTGAGTCAAATAATGCCTTTTTTCCCCCCTTAGAGGTGTTTGTACAAGGCTTTCTTTACTCACCAAGGAGCCCCTCCGTGAAGCATCCTCCAAGTCACTGTCAGTACGGAGACCCTGGATTCCCCTCCTCAGGCCGCACTCACCCGTCAGAGTAAACACATCAAAGTGACCTCGGTGACTACTTTCATAAGCATGGAAAGGAAACCCGCATATTTTAGTGCGTGCACTAAGCAGAGGAGACTTGAAAACAAACCACTGTAGCTCAGCACGGAGTAGGTGGTTCAACCCAAGCAGGTTCATGCACGTTTCTGAGCTTTGAATCTCATACTCTGGAAAACGGAGATGGTGACGCCTTTCACAGAAGGTCATTGTTGGCAAGTTAAGTGGATTGACACCTGTTAACCAGAACAGCACAATGCCGAGCAGGCAACCCATGAAAGTGGGTTCTCTTTCTCCCACTTTCTTCTCTCCTCCAAAAAGAAGCTTATATGTTACGTGACTTAAATGGAACTATCAGGACACAATTTTAATTTTTCTTATACTTTTCTGTATTTTCCTAAAACTCCTTAGTGAACAATAATTAAGATCCTGAATACGAAAATGTTATTTACCTACATAGCAAAATGTAATCTCTGTGAAGAAACCTACTTTTCTCCACAGCCTAAACTCACATGCTTTGTGGGTTTTTTTCTCCCAGAACCAAACATTAAGAAATTGCATAATTTAGAGTACTTTTTTTAATCTTCAATGAAGATAAAGAAATTCATCAGAACAATAATTAAAGCAAACTTTTTTATCTTGTTAGAAAAATAGACACAAACAAGAGCTAAGCTTTGTTTGTGTGTTTGTTTGTTTGTTTTCCACTATAGGATACAGTGGTGGTTTGGAGTGTAGAATGGAGCGAGTCATTTGAAAATTGTCATTATTCATCTTAAAATAATTTTTTAATATTCTGGTATTTATAAAATGCAAAAAGATTCAGAATTATTCTTTCCTGGAAGTCAGCAACCTCAATACATATAAACTAACCTCCGTGCATGAGAAGTGGAATTTCAGCACAGCTCTGCCACTAGAGAACAAAAGGCACCTGGCCTTTCCCGGCATCATTCCCTGTGCTTTTGCTGCATTACAATGGGTATGGGGGGAACTGGGGCAGAGTCTGATTCCATTCGGCTGTCACCTACGGAACCTGTATGCAGCTAGATGCTATGTGGCAAGTGCTGATTATAAACAATCGACATACTATGTCATCAGTATCGGTTACAAAATGTGGGAAAGTTCATTAGCATCTGCCAAGAAATATTTCCTGTTTCCTTCACTAATACCTCTCTGTCTGAAGAAAACAAGTCTTAGGAAGCTTGGCTGGTGTTTGCTTCTAGAGCAGGGTGAGCTACTGCAGCCTAGTTCTTAACTGGTATGTATCCCACAGCCTGGAGATTAATTCTAGGACACTCCAGCCCAAAACTTGGATGTACAAAAACAGTCACTTAGAGAAAGCTCCTTAAAATGCAGATGTCCCTTGCCCAACCCCCAGAGATCCATGCAGTAGGTTCCAAATATGGTTTGGGAATCCAAACGTTGAAAAGTGTCCCCAAGCAGGTGCCAGAAACTCATAGACACACTCCACCTTCACTGCAAGTGGGAGGCAAACTCTTCATTAGTAATCTTGAAAAAAAAACACAAAGTTTACAGAATTTTTATTTGCTGGGGTAGGAGGAGTTATCTTCTAAAGCAGGGAAAAAGGTAAATATTTATGGAGAAGACATTATTTTATGACACTAACTTTAGTTGAGTTCTGGTAACCCACTACCATTGGACCAACCAATATTATTTTAAATGTTTTATTCAAAAACTATTTATTCAGTACCAAGTAGGTACCAGACAGTGCGTTTGTTGTAAGGGAAACCGGCCAAAGACTTCATCTTAACCTCTCGTCGTCACCTTCAGGAGCCTCATTTCTTCTGAGAGCGATAGGAAAAGCCTCGGGAAGAAGATAATGGATGAATTAGTATCCGGAAACATCACAGAAGGCAACCAGGAGAAAAACAATGATAACAGAATTCTAATGGTCTTGTCGGAAGGAGGTGGCTAAACTGAGTGGTGATGAAACAGTCCCACTAACTTGGGGCTGACCATCTTTTTCTTGCATAATCAATGGAGCTACCAGGGCCACTACGATGAGTCCCAGGTTATCAGGCCAGGGCTGGCCTTGGAAATCTTGTTAGGGCCCTGCTGAGGGTAAAAAGATAGCATATTTAATAAAATAAAGGTGAGATGGGGGCCTGAAATTTTGCTGAACATCCTTGCAATTTTAAGTTCAAGAAAAATCTCACTTCTCCAGAGCTTGAAATCTGTTACAGTGCAGTGAGTTTGCTCTGATGGTCAAAACAGAACTGAAGCCGAATGAGCTTCTCGTTAGCAAGTGACACATCTCCCCTTGATCTAAACATATCAACTCGCTTGATTTTCACAAGAGGAACCAGCATGGCTGTCAGCAGGCAATAAAGGCCGGTAATGCTTCACCTCCGCATAGGGCTAACGTTTCACGCTTGAAACACTGAGAGAAAAAACACAATTTCCATGGCATGTTTCTGAGTATTATCATAATTAACTGAAACAGCTTTCTCACAGATGTTATACTTTCTCATTTTATATTTTGAGGTAGCCTTGTTATATTTCTACTTCATTCCTTTTAGGTATACTTGTAGGAAATTAAGATTTAAAAATGTACTAAAGTCAAGTGGCATTTATGTAATGCCTTGCATTCAGTAATGCAAGGATGGTTCAACATAGGAAATCAACTGCTATAATGAACCATTTCAATAGAACAAAGGAGAAAAAAATCAAACGGTTATAGAATGAATTCTGAAAAGGCATTTGATAACATCCAGCATGCATTATTGATGAAAATGCTTAATAATCACAGACTAGATCACTTCCTTAAAGTGATTTTAAACATATGCTGTGTGTTCAGAGCCATCCCTCCCGAGCCCCATGCTTTAGAGCCCACCCTCCACCCTCCCACTGTGGAACCACCCTCAAGGTGCCCGGGAGCACAGACGTCCCTCCCCACATGTCCCCAAGCCCACGTCTGGGACAGCAGTCTCTTCCCTAAGTGTGTCCTCCGGGGGGCAGAGCGTACCTCGCCACAGTGTACAATACCCAGCCCCAGTGATGATCAAAGAGAGGCTGTTTGCCAGGGAGCACAGAGCTCAGGAGTTTGGCGGGCTATCCTGACACAGGGGTTGAGAATGAGCCCTCTCCATTTGGGTCAGTAATAGCCAAGAAGCGGAAACAACTTAAATATCCACCAGTTGATAAAAGGGTAAATAAATAGTGATAAATAAATAAATAAATACAACAAAATATTATTTGGGAATTAAAAAATGATTTAAGGATACACACTACCACACAGATGAACCCTCATCGCATACTACATAAAATAAGCAAGTCATAAAAGTCCAAATATTGTATGATTCCATTTATATGAAATGTCCAGAATAGGCAAATCTACAGAGACAAAAAGTAGATTTGTGGTTGCCAGGGGCTCAGGGAGGGGGTTGCGGGATTGTACCTGAGCCAAACATGGCCACAGAGGGCCACTCGTTCATCATTCAGCAAATAGTTATTGCATTCCTCCAGGAGCCAGGCAGTTTGAAGGGCCAGGGAGGCAACAGTGAGCAAGACAAAGGTTTCCTTTCCTTATGAGCTTGGATCTCGATGATGAAGAGAGCCCGTCTTTACAATGCATTGCATGTCGTGCACTTTATGTGGATTGTTTCATGTCATCTTAATGGGTACTTAATGGGTACCCATATCTTAATGGGTACTCTTACTAGGGGTGCTCTTAATATAGGTACTCTCATTATAGGTATCCCATGAGTACCCGTTATGCCCACTTTACTGATGAAAACACTAAGGCCCAAAGAGATTATGTACCTAGCCCAAAGCCACAGAGCTGATAAACAGTGTAGTCAGACTTCAGTCAGAACTCTCTACACTGGCCTATTAGCGATCCAGAATATAAATCAACAGCAGTCAAGTAACCATTGCAATTGGTGATCAGCAGGTTTCTGTGAGACATGCTGGGAGGGATGGTTAGATATCATTTAGATGAAGTGATCAGTCTCTTTAAGGAGGTGACATTTAGGCTGAAACTTGCAGAAGGAGGAGCCACTGTGGGGGCAGGAAGAGAAGGCTGGGGGGCTTTGTGTGCTGCAGGCTGTGAGGCTGGTGCATAGGGGGTGGTGGGAGAGCCAGGAGGTAGGGGGCAGAGCCAGCTGCGCCTGAAACAGCATGGAAATGAGTTTGGATTTCTTTCTAAATGCAATGGGAAGCCACTAGATGGTCTTAAGCAAGGTAGTATCCAGAGTGATAAGATCTGATATATAAAATTTCTCCAGCTGCTGAGCAGAGAGTGATAAGATAGGCATAAGAGTAGTAGCAGAGAAGCCAGTTGGAAAGGCATCACTGTGGCCCGGAGGAGACATGCAGGGGACTTGGACCAGGTGGGAGCCGGGAAGAGGGAGAGAGGGACCCATTCAAAATGTGCACTGGAAGTAGAGTCAGTAGTCCTTGAGAACAGACTGGGCCTGGGAGGAAAAGAAAGGAAGGGTGACGATCCCTAAGGCCCTGTCCTGATGCTCCGAGTCAGGCCAGGGTGTCCCCATGCAGTGGCTATGCCTTTTATTTTCTGTATTCTGCTGCTTTGACATCTGGAGCCTTGTGACCCTGGAGGGATGGCCACTCCCAGGGTTAGCCAATTTCTAGATAGTAAGCCATGTATTCTCGAGTGTGCTTTTCAAATACAAACCAATCAATCCAGAGCCCACATCCCCATCGCCTCCTTCATCCACTCTCCTACTTCAGGCCACCATCCACCCACCCCAATCACTCCAGGGCCAGGTACCAGACATTCAACCTGGCCAATCCTAAGCCTGCTCACCCTGCCTCACCTGCACCTTTGTGTGGAAACCACAACAGAGGCTCTTGCCCACAGTTGCTCTCCCTCCCTCCACCTCCTCACCAACCCTGGTGCTTCCCCGTGTGGCCCTCCAGCACATGGGTGGCCTCTCCTCTTGGGAACTGTGAGTAACACACTCTTTCTTCAATCACAGGCGTCTCTGACCTGTCGGCCTAACTACACCTAAATTGTCTACTCATGCACTGTATCTTAAAACATCCACCCAGTGAGACTCTTACTTTGTGCGAGGTAGAAAGGGGAGATTATGGGAGACACACAGAGAGGAGGGAGGGTGGCTGAGTGGCTTGATATCAAGTGGGTAAGCCTTCTCTGTGCCCCTAAAAGAACCACAAGAGAGGGAACTAGACAAGCAAGTTCCCTCTCAGCCCACGGTGCTGCCATTTTCACTCTGTCCCTGGGCTGAGAGAGAGCTGGGCTCTCGCTCCACTGTGTCCCACCACATGAGGTGGGAGGTGGCCCTTGGGCTCCAGGCTGGGAATTGCGTTCTTATAGCCCTGTTCACTCCTCACAAGCTGCACGTGGACCCCCAATGCTGTTGATATCACAGATATTATTTTAACAATAGCTTCCAAGATAATTAAGCCAGCAAGCATCTCTGCCTGGGGAGCCATAGGCAGGGTCTCTGAGAGGGTGGGACAAGGGTGACTGAGCATATCCACACTATTAAAAGAGGTGAGAATTAGCAGAGGCACTTACAGGGGTTTCCAAGAGTTGTTAAAAGTGATCAAAGCCTTTTCTTCCTCAATAAGACCTTAATTGTGCTGAGAGTTACCACAATTAAGCAGTGGGTAGCAAATAAAATGCCCTGGCTCTTTGTGAGGTAAAACAAGGAAACTGCGAAACTGGGTTTCAGCACGCAAGATTTTCAAACTGCTGCCAGCCAGAAAACTTCCCAGAGCGCCAGATCCCGAGCCAGTGTGAGC
>PVKM010045788.1:0-11887 GCA_004027735.1 Carollia perspicillata
ATTGATTTATTCATTCATTTACATATCGATTGAAGTTCTCTCTGTGTCGAGGGCTATGCTGGGTCTTGGCACATGAAGGTGACTATCTCCCTCTCATGGGAAGACATACCAGTAAGTAGTGTGTGGGATCCTGAGCCCTGAAGGAAGTGTGGCCCTGAGCAGCATGGGCACAGGCCTCTTTGCCTGGGGAGGGGAAGGGAAGGGTGCTCCTGAGAGGAGACGCGCCCTGGGCCAGAAGCATGCTGGTGGGGGAGGAGGGCAGGCTGGAGAGGAAACAGCTGCTAAAGCTGTCCGAGGGCATGTCTTATTTGGAGAACACAAACTCCTGGATCCGGCCTGAGCGTGGGGCATAGGTGTGCGGGCAGAGGAGACAGGAGACTCTAAAACGGGGGGGGGGGGGGGGGGGCAGTCCTGGGTGTGAAGAGCCTTGGCAGTCGAATTGATGAAGGTCCCGGGAGGTGAATTTGTTTTAGACTTTCACTTTTATCATGGTTCATCTCCACATGACTATAAAAGCATATATCCATATATAGTAGACAAAAATAAACATTAGAACAGCTGTATGATAAAAATCATGAGACTCCAATTATGTTATAATACATTTACAATAGTCCCATACCAAGGACTGATCTGATCATTATTTCCTCCCCCAACTTATGTGTTCCTGCCACCTGCCCTGGAGGAAGGGCACCCCTGCCAGTATCCCAAATGCTTTGGTCTCCCCAGACTTCCCCTTGAGCACAGCTAAAACAAACAAACCTGCCTGTAATTGCCAGAGACATCTTTGTTCTGCCTACAAAGACAAGCGTCTCTCAGTCCTTTGTGCTGTCATCTCGGTCTATTAGACACTTTCTCCAGGGTGTGGATTTTGCCGTGATGGGTTTCTAGCGGGCCTCGCAGTTGCTTTTTATCTGAAAGAAAGGGCTGCAAGAATTCAATGGATTATTTATTAAACAGCCGGTCCTGCTTTGAGAGACATTTTTTTTTTTAGTGTTTAATAATGATTCTCCTCTTGGATGCTCTCTGCATACAAGAAGTTAAACTACTAAAGAAATGATTTAACCATTTTAAAACTAATACACTTTAGAATTCTGATTGGAGATAAAGTAGAATTTTATTAACAAAGGGCAAATCTCTTTTTCACAAAGTGGAAGTGCCTTCCTACTGGGAAGACAAAACCAAGAGAAGTCTGGGAAAGTATGACTCAGGTGAGCAGCAGCCCAAGATGAAATTAATACAACACTCAGTGTCCAGTTCGTGAGACCTAGAGGGCTTTCCTTGCCCTCTGGACCCCCTCTCCCCCCATAATGAAGAAGACCCAGAGAGAGATACATGTGAAAATAATATCTATCATGTGTGGCTTTTGGCCAGATCCTTGTGTAAATGAGTAGGTATCTACAGGTTATTTATTTATCATATTAACTAACATGCCTTGAGCACAGGCATGGCACAAAACATCTTACAGGTGATGTTACTTTTTCCTCTAAGAGCTCCATGGCACAGATATTATAATGTTCCTTGTCTCAGAGGGTCAGAGGGGTTGAGTAACTGTCAAGGCTAAACAGCTTCTGAGTGTCCGTGTCAGCAGCATCCAAGTTGTGGTCCATTTTCAAATACAGGTGTTTTTTTTTTTGTTGTTGTTAATGCTATATGGTCTGAGATTTTTATTAGTTACTATGTTAAAACTATAGGAATTCTACTTCTAATCATCAGTCCTAAAAGGCTTGCTAGTGACGGGTTTTTTAAAAAGAAAGTAGGAAGGAGCTTATTTAACGAAAGACCTTAGTTCCTACCACCACCATCACCACCAATATTATAGTATCATGAAAACAGTATGTTTATTGTAAAATAACACAAAGCATTGACAATTACAGCTCTGGAGTAATCACATGCGGTAATTGTTAGAACCAGAAATCATACTTATAATTTTACAATATATCTTTTTTAAAAGATTTTATTTCTTTTTAGAGAGAGGGGAAGAGAAGGAGAAAGAGAGAGAAAGAAATATTAATGTTTAGTCGCCTCTCTCACGCCCCTACTGGGGACTGGGCCTGAAACTCAGGCATGTGCCCTGACTGGGACTTGAACTGGCGAGCCTTTGGTTTGCAGCCTGCACTCAATTCACCGAGCTACACCAGCCAGCGCTGATTTTATAATACATCTTTATGATTTTTTAGCATTTGCTATAAAATCAACTTTTGCTCCAGGACTTTGGTGCAGGGAATTATTTCTGTCACCTTTGAATGGAGAAAACAGGAAGACTTTTAGGAATAAGCCACCTAGAAAATTACAGAGCTTCTTGAGAATTAGTAGCTTTTTCCAAAAGGAAAAACAAATGGCATCAGGTCGTTGTGCTTTACTCAGACCTGGACTCTTACGCTGGCTGCCTCCAGGAGAGTGCTGGTTCTCCTTTAGCTGGATACGTCCAACGTCTGGACTGAAGTGGGTAAGGGTTTTAATTCATTTATTTTTTAACTTTATTTTTATTGTTGACCCTGTTATAAATGCCCCCATCCCCCCTTTGCCCACCTCCGCCAAGCGCCCACTCCACCTTCTGTTTTAATTTTAATTATCTGTTTTCAACATCTGGATGTGATATTTTTTTAAAAAGGGTGCTATTCAGGCAAAGACAGGTTGTAAAGGCCTTTCCTGCTATCATTTCTTTAATCTCTTTCTCATCATTGTGCATCGAGTTTAGGTGTTAAGAATAATTTCAAGACTCTTTTGGCTACAGTCCTCTGCTGTCTGCCCACGTCTGCATTACCCAGCTGATGATTCAGTGTTCATTGTCCCACAGACAGAAGGCAGCTTAGACGTGTCATTGCTGTGTATGTCCGTTCTTACCTTCATCAGGGCTCTGCGAAAATGCCAGGCCCCTCCTGCCTCAGGGCTTTTGCACCTGCTGCTCCCTCTCCCTAGAATGCTCTTAGGCCGGCACCTTCCTCCCTCTCCATCAATGGCAGGCAGCTCATTTCAATTGCAGCCCCTGTGACTCCCTGTTTCTCCTTCCGTGGTTTACTTTTCTCTATAGCATGCACATACCTTTGATAGATTTTGTGTTTTACCCATTGATCAGGTCATGATCAGTTATCCCTCACCGAATATAAGCTCCACGAATAGGGGGAATTTTGTCAGTTTTGTTCACCACTCTGTCTCCAGCATTTGGAACTATGCTTGGCACATAGGAAGTGTTCAGTAAAACTGTGTTTAAAATGTTATAAATATGTAAGTATTCTGAACACAAAAAGCAAGACAACACATGTCCTCTTTAGAATGGAATTCCTGTGGCGGCAGGGACTGAGTTGTTTGTTGCATTGTCCACAGCAGCCTGAAGAGGGCGGGACACGCAGCGGACACTCCGCACACCTTTACAGGCTGGGCGGCTCCAAGCTCATGACTGGAGTGACTGGGGATGCTGCTTGGTGTTTAACAGCCGGAGGGAGAGAGGCAGAGGAGAGAGAAAGAACAGAGAGGGAGTGACAGGTGTTGGCATTTGAGAGTGCGCTCCCATTTCACATTGTTTTTTCCGAGATTATATATAGTTTATTAGGTTAAAACTACAATTTCAAATGAAATTTGCAGTTCCCCAAGAACAGAAAATCAGATTTGGATACACGAAAACTCGTATCGACTCCTTGTCAGCTGCTCCCCGTTTTTTGTGCTGGTCACCCTGAAGTGAGGAAATGCATTCGATATGTCTCGTAAGTCTTCGCTGTGCTAATCATGTTCTCCTGTCTATAGAGATATTGGATTCGTATATAATCCGACGGCTATTTACTTAGCAGACAAAGTAAGATATTACTCTGGCCAAGATCATCCTCTGTGGGCCCAGGGACCAAGTCAGCTCTACCTGGGAGGGTGCAGGGCAAGGGCAAAATATAAGATGGATTTTAATGAGGAACAGGACACTGGCATCCAAAGTGCTTGTTTATTACAAAAATGGGAAAGCTTCACAGTTATTTTCTCTGCTGGTCGGGGACCAGAGCTAAACAGAGAGAAGAAAATTGCCTTTGATTGAGCACGTGGCCTGCAGCCCCTGGCATGCTCCTGAAGCAGAACAGACATTATAAAATACAGAGGATCACTGTCTGACCCAGAGTTGTCTTGAAAAATATTAAAGCACATTTCTTAACATGGAGAAATATTAACACTGTAAAATTTTAGAATTTGAAACTTAGGTGCTTAGGTGTTTAAATAATCAAAGTATTCAGGGATAAACCAGTACAAGGTAGCAAACACAATACCTGAAAAGGATAGTTAAAGAATGGGAGCATATTATAGTGGCAAAATAGGAAGCTTAGCCAGCAAATAATTAGTTGGAAGGAGGAATCTTGGTTAGTCCAGGAAAAATGGACAGGTAGACCCATTCAAGGCTGCAGGTCAAAGCCCTGTGGTTCGTTATATAATTGTGAAGATTATCACCAGTACTAGCTTCCAGCCCATTTCTAAGAGCGGAGTCTACTTCCTAACTCCTTGATAGCAGGCTTGGGAATGGGATTTTCTTTGGCCAATGAAATCTGAGTAGAAATGACATATGACACTTGCTTTAAGAGCCATTATGAGATTCTGCCCAGGTCTCCAAGGGAAAAGAACATATAGTATATTCATAGCCAATTCATAGGGAGGACCTACGTGTGAGTCTGTGACTCAGTCTTTCCTTTTGCAAGACACTAATATTGGAGATTTTTTTGTTGTCGCTGCACAACTTAGCCTAAGCTTTCTGAAATTGTCTCTGTCTCTGTGGAAGATGCTGAGAAGATGGTCTGGGCATCCCAGAGGAGTGGTGCCGTGGTAGAGAATGCCAGAGGTCTAAGAATCCTAGGTTCCTCTGAGGGCGCTGCCGCCTCGGCATCAGCTGGGGCTGGGCCAACCTGCACGCTCCCGGGCCTCACCCCAGAAGGAGTGAATCTGAATCTCTGGAGGCAGAGCCCATGTGGCTGTATCTTTACGGACTCCTCAGATGATCCTTGAACAGACCCAAAATCTGAGAACTGCTGGGTCAGGGTGTTTCCCTGTGGCTAAAGTGCCAGAACAGGGAGGCAGTGAACAAGAAGTTAGGAAACTGCCTTTTGGGGTTTTGAGATTGGGTCCTGGCTCTGCCACTCACTGGCTTTGGGATCCTGTGGTAGTTGCATTGATTCCAGACTCAGATTTCTCCTGGCTTCCATGTCTTTGACAACAGCCATCCCCTCTGCCTCCCAAGGCTGTTGTGATAAGATAACTTGGAAGAGCTCTGTAAGCCGAAAACCACTTTTGTGTATCCAGACATTGTGATCTGGTCGAGATGGAGTAGGGTGTAGGAGGGGAAGTATGTCTTTCTAGTGACATGGGGAGCTCGGAGACCGTGTATTGCATCAAGATGGAAATCAGCACAGCACTGGAAAGCAGGCACAGCCAAGTCAATGCTAATTTCATTTTGCTCTTTTAATAACAAGTAGAAAAATGAATTACGGATTATCCATGTCTAGGAGATCGCTGAATGTCTAGAGCTCATCATGTTTAAACTGCTGAACTGAGAAGAGACTCATCTCTGCTATCTCAATTGGGAGTTCCAGATACTTGAGGAAGCCAAGAAGGGACAACCTGCCAAGTTGTTCTTAGCTCAATAAAGGATGGATTACAGCTCCTCTGGGCTTCTCGCCATCCCTGCTAAGACCGGGCTCATCAGGTGCTAGGCACTGTGCTAAGCACGTTAACCAAGGCTTCACAACAGTCTCAGGAGATGTGTCCAGCCCACTTGTATAGACGAACAGACTGAAGCTTGGTGACATCGAGTTGTTTGTCTAATATGACCTTCTAATAACCAATGGAGGCCAGACTTGAACCAGGTTTTTGCCTCACTTTTTTTTTTTTTTTGCTCTCAATCATGATGATTTTCTTTAGAACAAGCAAATACAGTTATTGTGGGTGAAAAGATGAGAAGATAAAAGCATGCATTGCTTTTACAACCAGGAAAACAGGTGATATTCAGTACCATTGAAACTTGCCACTTTCAAACACCTGGGCATTTTACCTAGCTAAACTAGAAACTGTAGTGTAATAAATTATTAAAATCTAGTAACTCTCATGTATGCCATCTTATTAGCTTACGTTAAAAGTGGTAAGAGTAGGAATGCATGCTTGTTGCACTGCTGTCTTTAGATTTGAGTTGAAGAAGTGAAAAGTTGCCGTAGCCTGAAGGTTTTTCTATGTTACTGGAATCTAGACGTGGCATCCTCTGATGATCAAGGAAAGAAAGATTCAGTGGAGCCAGCTCTTCTTTTCTGCAATTATGATCCATTTAACATGGGCACCCGTTGTCTTAAAATGCTATTCTTGATTTTTATCACTGTAACTCAAAAGAATTCCTAAGGAAGGCACGCCAAAGAGAAAGTGCTTTTACAATCAGGAGAATAAGAACACTCACAGTTACATTTTAAAATTGCAGGGTACTGAACTGTGGGTGAGTACTTAAGTGTCTAATTATCTGTTAGACTCTACACCTAAAACGAGGAGAAGGAGCTGCTCTGGGAGTTAAAAAAAGTCCTCATGCTAATATATTAAAACATAAATTAATTAAGTATGAATTTCCTTTACATGATCTAATGCTCCTTAATTTTTGGACCAATTTCTGTCCATCACCATTCCTATGACTGTAAATCTTTGAAAACCATGTAAAACAGAATTGATACACAATACAAGCTGCCATGTGGAAAAAGTTATATTATCAGAACAAACGGAGTAAATAAAGAGAAGTAATAAGGCCTAGTAAGAGCTTCACAGACTTTAAAATGAGTCCAAACCCGTAATGAATGGTCACAGTTTGAGTTCTTGGAATTACTTAAGAATTCATTAGACCATTTTATTAGTCATTTTCTTAAGCATATTTCAAAACACATGGAAAATTGCCGTTCTTTTATTTTTCTTCTCTTTCCTCTTCCTCTTCTGACCTCCTTCGCCCTTCCCCTCCCTCCCTCCTTTTCTTTCTTCTTTGGTTCTTCCTTATATTCTCCCTTCCTTTCTTTTACTAGCAAAGGAGAAAGGATGTGATTTCATTCTTTCTTTTTTTTTTTAAGGTTTTTATTTATTTATTTGTAAAGAGAGGGGAAGGGAGGGAGAAAGAGAGGGAGAGAAACATCAATGTGTGGTTGCCTCTCACACACCCACTATTGGGGACCTGGCCCACAACTCAGACATGTTCCCTGAGTAGGAATCGAACTGGAGACCCTTTGGTTTCCAGGCCAGTGCTTAATCCACTGAGCCACACCAGCCAGAACAAGGCATGATTTCTTTGGGAAGTGTTACAGCAAAGGTCAATTGCAACTATATAAATAAGCAATCCTTTGCTTAGACTAAATAATAAATAAAAAATTCCAAGCTCCTACTGTTGCTTTCTAAAAAAGAACATCACAGACTTGTTACTCATCATTTTGAGGGGACCTGTTGTGTACTCAGCTTCAGGTGGTTTTCCCACATACCCAAACTAGGAGGAAGTGTGGCTGCAGAACATGGAGAAAGTCTCTGGGGTTTTGCACTGAGGAACTCTGGCTTCTAGGACTTCTGTCCTAGGCCATCTCTTGCTGGGTGGGGTCAGAGAGAGCCCCTCAAGGTCAAGACAGCTAAGGGTTCCCCTTATTTTCATTTCATTTAGGTTTATTTTGAGCATCTCTGCAAATCGTCATTCCTTGTCTGAACATCCTTGACCTCAAATAATTGGTAATGCAGCCACTTGTCTTTGTGGTACCTGGTCAGACAAGCACTGCTAGATAACATTATATCGTCTGGCATGTGGGTTTCACTCTAAATGCATGGTCTCAGCTTAAACGGGGCCTCTAATGTGGACTATAATTGGTGCATCCAGTTCTGGTATCTGCAGAGCATGTCCAGATTTTCTGTATCCTTCATCCTCTTAGTAAATGAACTTCTCTTAAAAGAGCAGGTGGAGAAGGCAGGGGAGAGGAGTCCCTGCCCCCTTATCTGCAAGCCTCTTTGCCTTCCTCCTCTCAACGCCCTTGTACTCTGCATTCTTCTCTTCTTCAGTCCTGGGAAACACATGCTATTAATTGCTCATGCTGTCCCCTGTATCACTGCTGTGGTCTGTCTATTTGATCCTCTTGCCAGCACTTACACATGCTCTGGTCTTTCTCATATTAAAAGTGACTCTCTCTGAGCAGTTTTTCAGCCTTACTGTACTTTACTACAATGCCACATAAGAGACAGGGATTTTTGTTGGGGTAAGTAATGCAAGCTGGGCTTTGAGGAAAATGTGTGTCTTTCAGCTTTAATAACTACTGTGAAGAATTAATTACACAGCCTCACAGACTGAGATTTATGTAAGATGTTTGCTAGTATTGGGCTGGCCAAAACGTTCATTTAGTTTTTTCCATACAGTGGCTCTAGTAGTGCTTAGTTGTCTTCAACTTCATTAGAAACAATTCTGTTAGATTGTATTGTGACAGCTGTCATATCAGCATGCATTAAAAAATGTAATTAAAATTAGTAAATTTTTGTGCAGCCATTTTAATATTGAAGATGGAAGAAACTATGCAACATTTTTGGTGTATTATGCTTTATTATTTCAAGAAAGGTAACTGAAACTCAAAATAGGATTTGTGCAGAGTATGGAGAAGGAGCTGATTGAAGGCGTCAAAAGTGGTTTGCAAAGTTTCCTGGTACTATTGACGTTTTGGCCAAATAACCCTTTGCTGTGGGGCTGTCGCACGCACGGGAAGATGTTTAGCAGCTCCCCTGGCCTCCACCCACTGGAAACCAATAGCAGGAGGTAGCAGGCACATTCAAAATATCTAAATCAATAAAGTTATTAGTGAAAGTGAAAAATGTGTCTTTTATTTTATAGAAAAAACTAAACAGACTTTTTGGACAACCCAGTATTTACTGAAATAACCATTCTTATAACCAAAATTAACCAGCTCAACAAATTAAATAGTTCAAGGCTTCTAGATGTTGACCTTCATGAAAGACCTGTCTTTCTCCAATTTTCCTCAATAGCACTTGTTTGAATGCAAGTAACCATTTGCTCATGAGGAATTCCAGCTAAAGAATGCGTAAAAAGACCCCAGCGTTAGGGTGGATGGTCTTTGGCCACCTTGACTCAAAAGATCTGAGGACTATAATTTTTTATATTGAATTTCCAGTGAGCCAGGGAAATTGCTCTTTGTTCTTCTACCCTGGACTTTGCTAAAGTCCTATAGCTAACTTTATGAAAATTATTCTAGTGAAATAAATGTGGAAAGAAAAATAAAATAAATCTGAGCACCAAAGCAAAGCTTCTGCTTATACTTTGGGATGAGCGTTGGATGCTTTCTCCTATTCTGTTGCTGCATATGTATCCCATGGCTCTGCCCACTTAGGAAGAAGTAGCTTTCAACTGCAGAAAAGAAACCCCAGGCCCTAGAACTGAATTGCCAAACCTGCACCTACTGCCTCTCACATACCTGCAGCTAGGACATGGCACACATCACAGAGACAGATGTTTATAATTCAGGGCTGAGCTCCCATTGCACATAGGAGAATTGGCTTTTTCTTTTTTTTTTTTTCGGGTGTCAATATCAAAGGTAGAATAAATGACTTCATAACACTTTTAGTATTGCTAGTAGTGGTAATAAATCTATATTTTATACTGATCTCTCTCCCAAAGCACTCTGTAAGCATGAAGAGAAATACAGACTTCCCACAAAGATTGATTTATGTAGTCAAAGCCTATTTCCTGTGAAATACAAGGTACTTGCTGTTTATCAACTCATGGGTACCTTAGACCAGGGGTCCCCAACCCTGGGCCATGGAGCTGATCACTGTTCTTCCATCACTGAGTAGCTGATCTTCTTGCCCTTCACACTGAGGAACTGCCGTGTTTTTTTGATTCATCTGTCCTCCGGCCCTGAGATCCCAACAGCATATGGCATGGGCCTGTATGTGACTCTCATCACTTGGTGTTGTCATTAAGTGGTTTCCTTCCCCTCCTTGCCCTGACCTTCATTGCTGAGTTCTTGGGGGCTGGGAACTGTGTTACTCAGCTTTGTATTCCAGTCATTACCCCAGAGCCAGGTCCAGAGTAGGGGCTCAGGAAGTGATGGACAGGTGAATCACCAACCTGGTGACTACACATAGATTGTCCCAAATCAGGACACGGTGGATTGTAAAAGAAATGTGGTGATAAGGATCATGTGGGGGTGAGAGTGTGAGGTTGCAGGGGAGGGCCGGGGACGTCCGGTCACGGGGATGCACAGGATGTTTGGTGATCCTGTGAAGCATCCTGAGCAGGATGGTGAGCGCTGCAGCTCTGGAGTCTTTTAGAAGCGCTCGTGGTCACTCATTTGCCTGCTCTGGCTGAGACCAAAGGTCCCCACAGCCTGGGAGACATAATAGCACAGGGAGTGTTTGTGAGCAGCAAGGGCATCAGGATTGACACAGACTCACACTGTCATCATGTAACTCCCTTCCAATTCTACTTCAGCATTTTTCAGGATTACAGAGAGAAGCTCTCAGCTTGGTGCTGGGTTGTCTTTGACCCCCTCAGACTCCTGCTGTTCTTCCTTTTGAATGAAAAAGTAAACAAAGGTCAGGATCTGAACCTCTGAATAAGCAATGGCACTTGGCTGGAATTTAATGTTATCATGCTAATTCTATTTTATGCTTTTCTCCTTGAAAATTTGATCATTTTTGAGGTGGAATTGGGATATAAATTTTCATTCTCAATTAATCTTTTGAAGAAAAAAGATTAGGTTTAACATATATATGATGAAGTTCACACGCAGATTTTGGCAAAAAAAACATGAAGTTGTACAATTGAGTGAAGTTTGGGAAAGTAAATCAGATTGTTTTTGAGTAGTTGAGGGTCCACATTTTTTGGAAATATTAATATAAAATTAGAGTAATTTAAAAAGATAAATTTGTCACATATGTATATTTATTTTTATAATCTTTTTATCATACTGAAAAGAGTATTCATGCTTATGGCTGTTGGAATGTGACCCTGGAAAATCCATAAAAGCATAAAGATACTTCAAAAGCAAAAACACAGAATAACACCATTCAGGGAGACACCTATTTAA
This sequence comes from Carollia perspicillata, assembly GCA_004027735.1. NCBI lineage: Eukaryota > Metazoa > Chordata > Mammalia > Chiroptera > Phyllostomidae > Carollia > Carollia perspicillata. The sequence goes on from PVKM010045788.1 coordinate 11,052, forward strand.
TATGTGACTTGTTATTTTCTGATTGTGTATTTTCAGAAATACAATTCTGAATCTCAAAAATGCTAGTACCTATGTGATTCTGAATTTACATAAAAATATAAGGGATATGGTTTTGTTTCTTAAAAACAATAGTATGACTTTAAATATCCAACCTGTTCTTGTGTATTTAAAAGTTCAATTTACTCAAAATTTGTATACAAGTGATACATTTTTCTTAATTCAAAGTAATTAATGGGAGACCCAAGATGGCAGAGAGTAAGCGGAGGCTACACTAACCTCCTCCCAGTGTTGGGGAAAAATGGAATCGTGCACAATTTGGGGTGACGGAGTAAGCCTTTATTCAGTGTGCGGACCCAGAAGAGGCAGTCTCGTCAATGGAAGGGTCCTGGCTGGCCACTGAGCGGAGACCGGAATCATTCCCTTTGGCCTCCCCCCGGTATTGGACAGAGGCCTCAGGCATTTATTTAGTATGAGAACGCTGCCCTGGTACCAGAATGCCTGGGTTCACTTGCTGCCTGTGTGATCTTGAGCGAGTTATTGGCATTTTCTGAGCCTTGGTCTCCCTATCTGTAATAAGGGGATAGGAATTTGACCTACACTGCAGGGTTGATGTGAAGATGAAGTGAGGTAAAGCAATTGGCAGAGCACCTAGAACATCTACAACGCCCACTAAATGTTAAACTTAAAAGGACAAAAGAAGTTAAACTAATATCCATGCAGTGTCATCTCTGTGTCAGATGCAGCACCAGAAGCCGGGGATGCTGTGACGGTGAAACTGGCCTGGGGCCTCACCCCAAAGCCCCCAAGAGGGCCCAGAGTCCAGTGAGGAAGACCCA
>PVKM010045789.1:0-11872 GCA_004027735.1 Carollia perspicillata
TTTACTAAGTAATCCCCCCTTTGAGGGGTTTCTGTCACAGCTAGTTGCAAATTGGTTCTACAGCAAGCCAAGTGGAGGGGAAATGTGTGTGCTTGCACAGACAGTTTCTTCCTCTGATGTGCCTTCACTCCCCGTGGAATGGGCCCAACTTCACTCCTCCACTAAAGAGCTCGTTTTATTAGCTGAGATGGTACTTACTTAGCAAAGTGTGAGACTTCTCGAAGCAGCTAACAGATTGGGGCTTCCTAAACCACATCTTGAAAAAACAAGAAACACTTGCCCTCCCTGGCTGGTGCTAAATCTTCAACAAACGCACGTGGCTTTTCTCCCGAGTTCCCATATTTCCTCCCTTTACTCAGCCAAAGTCCACACTCCTCTCCCTGTCACCACACACAGTTTGACCTTAGGCCAGGGTGGCACCTTCGTCCGTCCTTTTGAGGTCACATCCGGTGCTGCTCCCTGGACCCCCTGGCAGTGGGCATTTGGGGACAGCTCCTGACCAAGGCTGCAGCAGCAGCCCCTACCATTCACCTGGCAATGGCCCTGGGTTCCTCCTGGCACCCTAGAAGGAAGAACCATCCTGCTCAGCCCAGGCCTCCCACCGAGCATGTTACTTGGGACCCACAATCGGAACAGGATGGTGGTTGAGCATCAGAGTTTACTTGACCACTGTTACCTTCTCCTCACTCCCCAGCTGCTTAATTCAGCCAAAGGTGTCAGGACCTCACCCCGAGAGGTTTGGGATTGTTGAGAAAAATATGTGAATTTCTTCTAAGTCTTTCTCCACAGCTCCCCCCCCCCACACACACACCCATGCTGCTTTGAAAAGATCTGAATACTGGGCTCCATGCGAAGAGACATTTTTGCATTGAGTTTGGAAAGGGGTGGTGGGGACTCCTTGCCCAAATATCTGAGAACATTATTATTATGAAAACCTAGGAGGAACCACTATGAGGAAGAATGCTGCCCCCCTCAGCCAGATCGGAGAACAGCAGTGCCGTCGACTGGACAGAGGACTGAGTTTGTTGCTGGTGGCCTGTGTACCACTGTGCACAGTGGCCCTGAAGAGAGTCTGGCTGATGCTGTGGGTTCGTGTGCCAAATGAAAACCCACAAGGGAGGGCCTAGCCATTTTACCCCCAGCAGGTGCTGTGAGAGGCGACTGCTATGGGGGACTCTTCCCAAGACAACTTCCAGGTCTTGAGAGTTGCCCTTAAATAACGTAAACCATGTCATGCCCTACATGTCCACATCATCCCCATCCATCTACTGTCATTTTTATGAGGCCGCCACTACTATCAACACACCATGGATGCCCTCTCACCTTGACACTCACACATTTGTTCTTTTTTCCCCACTCATTCAGCACCAGACCCTGTGCTAGGCAGTAGGAATAAGGAAGACCCAGTGTCCTCAAGCCATCTATGGGCATCTGGAAGCGGGCCTGGGTGGGCAGCAACCTCTGTTCCCACACTTTCTCTATCAATTTCCTTTCATTTCGTGTCCTTTCCTTCAGTTCCCTTCTGAGCCCTGTCCACTGCTACATGGGACACTGGGATAGCTCTATAAAAGAGCCAGGCAATTATATTAACTGGTAGCATGTATCTTCTCCCATGTAAATGCAAACTCTTGGGTCCCAAGAAGGCTATTCAAGAATGATCCTAAATCTAAGCTCTCCAGGCAATTTGACAGACACACAGTGGATAAAGGGGCTCGGGTGTTGGATATATGTCCCTCAACCCATCATTGCAGTCTGTGGCTGCCTTTTAATTCATGCAAATGGCAGCTCTGGCCAACAGGTTAGAACACAAAGAAAGTTTGCATTTTCTCAGGCAGACCTATTTGGTATGCCTATCTTTTTACATTTTCCATTATTAATGAATGTGTGTGTAAAAACACATAATCAAGTCTTTAAAATCAAGTGGGCCACAATAATAGCATCAGGAAGAGGAAATAAATAATGTTAATGCTGAGGCAGAATACCTCTTGTAGATGTTGAGAACATAAAGGAAAATAAATACCTGGGCCATATCTACTCATTATTAGAACAAACTTTATTCTCCACAGAGATGATTTGCCCAGGGCTTCCTAACTCTCAGATGAGGCAGACCCCAAAGTATGATACGGCCAAGAGATTGAAAAAGTGTTGGGGATCCCCTCATCATCTCTTTTAAAAGCCAAACCAATCCAGACCAATTATATCTATCTTAGTATTCAAACTTTCTAAGGAAATTAATTCAATGGGTTGCTTTATAGTCCCACTGCAGTAGTTAAAATGTATGCATCATCAAAAAAAAAGTGTTCGAACCTCTAATTTAAAGCTCCAGATTAAATTTAAACCTGTATTCTGGGGCGAAAGGGAAGTTAGGAGAGGTGGAACGGAGATAGAGAGCATCGACTAATTAGCCTCCTCTTTGTAATGGCACTTGGATTTTTGAAGTCTGTGTCCAATTTCATCTATAAACACTTCTTTTCCATTGTAAGCAATTCCAGGTTCAAATGAGTTGTTCAAACGAGCCATGGTCTCTTTAACTCTCCACTCAATGTACCAGTAATAACTCATAGTGGTATGGTAAACTACAGTCACAGCGGGCCTTCGTAAGCTTTCTCTGTTGCCCTGTTTATTCAGGAGAGAATGATGGGTGATCTGAGTATTTGTGGGCAGCACTTAATGCTTTCATTAACTTCTCTCATTAAAAGCCACAAGTTTTAAGTTTAACCAGAAGCCCTTGGTTTATATTTCTAATATCTGAAAAGGATGTGAAATTTTCAGATAATGACAACCATGTTGCCAGAAATAACTATCCTCTAGTCGCCCACATATCCTGAGCAGGGCTAATGACATAGAGAGCAGTTCTGCAGAAGGTATCTCTCCCATTTGTCACAGGATAGGTTTCCGCCTGTTCTGGAGTCTCCATTTCCCAGAGTCTGAAAGAGAAAGGAGCTCTCTCAAGCACACTGATTCCTGCCTGGAACTTGAATGTCCTGGAGATCCAAGTGGATCTCTTGTCGACATTGTCACCATGGGTGACAGGCCAGCATTGTCAGGTGCAATAAAGGAATTCATAGCACGAAAGTAATAGCACTTCTTCCTGAACTGGTTCAGGCAAATGAAAGAGATCGTCTCGGACAATTTACTTTGTCCTTCGGGGGCCAGTCGTTCTCGAGCCTACTGTTACCTAAGAGAAGGGTAGGTTGTCGTACAAACAGTCAAAAGTCTTACTGCTACCCATCAATGTTACCCTTCTTTTGTCTGTATCCAATCATCATTTTAAAAAATGAGTCATGTGGAAATTTAGTAAAATAAAAGAAGGGAGGGACAGAATTATTCCTAATGAGCAAGGATAAACAACCTGTATTCTTTGAGTTTCAAAATAGTCATGAGTCTTAGACACCCACTCTTTCAGCTAAGAATCGAATCATGTGATTATCTAATATTTTTTAAATGAAACTTTCTGGCCAATTATTCTTTTCAGAGCATTCAGTTTTGTCCTTTGCCAACAAAGACCAAACATGTTAAAGTCAATGAAAAAACATTTCCAATAAGCAATGCCATTCTGTTTTCTTGTAAAATACAAGAACCTTGTAGTTTTACTGTAACAGCACATCTTACTAAAGTAAGTTGGACCAATGTTTCTAATGGCCAAATTAAAACAGTAAAGGCATGTACTGTTTGAGTTTCCTTTAGGAAATATAGTCAATGAAAATAACTGGACACATACATTAAAATACATGTAAAAGATGTTCATCCCCTTGTTGTTTATAAAAGTAAAAATTAGGAAAACTAACATTCCTCAGTGAAAAAACTGATGCTACATTTGTGAACTACAATACTGTAAAACTACTAAAAATGATGGAATCTACCTATATCCATGGACAGTGAAATATGCATGTGTGTATGTATATGTGTGTACATATATATGATTCATATGCATTCAGGGTATCTATAGTTACATAAACAAACGTATGAAGCCATTTTTTTCCAAAAAGCAGTTTGCATGACATGTAAGGGAATGTGTGCATAGGAAAAGCCTTCTAAGAAATGTGCCAAAATGTTAACAGCAGTTGTACCTGGTGTTTCACACGAGCAATTGTGCCTAGGTAACCACGTGTTGTACCTGGGATCACAGGTGAATTTATTCTACTTTCTATGATATGTATATTTTAGTAAGTATTATACATACTTCCTTCATAGTTTTAAAAGCTATTTTCACTTTGAGAGGAAAATGTAGCTCTTAGCAATAACAAATGTTTTATCAGCATTTTGTTTTCCTTGACACCACTTGTGTGAGGAAAAATCCTCTGCACAAAATACAGTAAATTGTGTTTATCAAAAGCAATTAAGGAATGGGGCATGGTCATTAATTAAGAGTAACTATTAACTGTATGGACTCTGTGTGGGTGCCAGCCAAGGGCACATCAAAAGGAGCACTACACAGTGGCTTTCATCCAAGCGTTTATGACCTTCTATTTTTAATGACTGGACCAAACCCAAAAATAAGCATCTCTGGATTCAGCAGTCATCACTAACCCACATTGCTTGGTCGTAAACATACCCAGTTCCTCCTCCCGTTCTCACCCATACACTCTCGCAGATGGAGAAGGGCTGGGAGGACTCTAGCCAGTGGTAAGCATTCTGGGTTTCACAAAGTTGCTGACCTGGTTTGTGGGCTGAGGGGAGAGGGGCTGAGGACTCCTCCTCCATCCTCTTCGTCCTGGATGATGCATAAAGCTTCTTTTGAAAGAAGGGCTCCATGGCAACACCACCACCACCACCACTGAGCTCTGAGACACACCCTCATCTTACTAACAGGGAGGCTGATGCCTAGAGAGACTGAGTTATTTATGCACCAGCATGGCAATGCCAGAATGCAGGTTTCCTGACACTTGCTTTGTTAGTTACTGTTTCCACAGCACCGTCTAGGCTCCTTGCATAAAGAATCTCTATGAGACAAGCAAAAAATCAGACCCAGTGAAAGAGTGTCCTTGTCCCGCATCGGAGGTGTTCGTTTGCTGGCTGAAAAGCAATCAACAGTGTTTCAAATTATTAAAGTCCTTATGGAAGGCAGCAAACTAAAATATAAAACTTTTAAAAATATCTAATGCAAGACCTCTGAACAACCATTGTGTTCAATGTCACAAGGGATTTTCATCTTAGTATTTAGTGGCTGGCAGGAGATGACTCAGTGCCATGGAATTTAATTTTAAATTGTTTTCAAAGAAATTCACAGGGTCCAATAGGGTGAAACTTTGGAAGGTGACAGGGTGGCTTTGGAGATTTGACAGTTTTGAAGGCCATATATCAAAGGTTACCTCTGACAGTTGTGGGCATTTATCATGTTCTCAGCCCGAGTTGTTTCTAAACCCTCCTGACTGGACTTCCCTGGGCAGGAAAATTAAATCTGGAATTCTTGCCATCTTCGCCTGTCCTGGGACCTCAAAATATCTAACCAAATGTACCTCGAAACTGTTCAACCATTTCTTTCTGGGCACTGTCATTAAATCCCCATTTTCTGGACGGAGATGCGGAGGGTACAACCATTGGTCAAGGTCACCCAGTGAGTCAGTGGCAAAGCTGGGAACGCAACCCAGACTTTCTGACTCCCTCGCCCGTCCTCCGACCATCAAACCACACACTCCCGACCAGGAGGAAACAAGCTTCTCTGTCTCAACATTCAGAGGGAACTGAGTGAAAATGCAATGTATCCATTTCCCTTTCAAATACCCACATGTCACTGATTTCATCAGCTCGTGGGCCAATTGCTCCAGATCATTTTTCACTCTAAAAACTTATTTTTTAATTAATTTTTCAAAGAAACGGTACCTTAATTTGGAAAAGCAAGAAAAACTACTTTTCCCCCCCATCGTATCACATTGTGTAACACTGGCATGTGGTCACTTCAAAAACCCACAGAAGCTGCTCCTTACGTGTCCCGAGGGCCAGCTCCGTTGCCAGCTTCTCCACGTGGCCTTCCTTGTACTGGGGCCGGCGGCCCGTGGTTCCAGGCAAAGGCACGTCTCAAGGACAAGCCAGGCCTTGACGTGGCCATTCCTTCTACTGCTCTTTTGAATGCTCCTTGACCACAGAGAACCTGGGGCTCCCGCCAGCTACACCCCACATGCCACTTGAAATGTAGCCAGAGCTGACCATCCCATAGGGCGTCTGCCAGAGTCCAGAGCAACTACCCGGGGACAAGGGAAAGCAATACAACCAGCTCCCCTGCCAGAGAGTACCGTCTCCTGCCAAAGACCACGGGGCGGGGGTAGGGGGGAGGGGGGCGGGATTTGATGGGGGAAAGGCTTTTAACACTCTGAGCAGCGGACTGGCCCATGAGTAAACGCCCCCTCCTTTTCTCGCAGCCCATAAAGTTGCTTCTCCCAGCATTTTATACCTGTCGTGCTCGATCGTAAAGGTTTTTTTTCCTCCAAATGAACTAAACTGTTTAGTCCCATAGACCTGTTGCCTGCCGTATTAGAGACGACTTTCCAAACTCTGGATCAGGGTTTTAGGCCGGCCTGGCTCCCGGTCACTCTCCTCCTGTTGGTAGATGGGCATCGGAGCTCAGTGATAGTTCTTCAGCAGGAGCACCGAGCAGCAGAGAAACAGAGTCAGGGAGCAGAGGGGTGTCATCAAGGTGCTCCCCAGGCTCCTCTCTGCCCTGCGCGTTTGTTAAACCTACTCCGTCCAGGCCAACCTTACTGTGAGCAGGGAGATTCCCCCAGGGCTCCTCAAAAGTTAGTACTGCCCCTGCTAGGGAAGTGCCACACCTGCCTCTGTGCCCAGCCACTGTCCTCTGCTGTGAGAGACTTGGGGGCTAAGGCTAGTCCCCTACATCTCAGAACAGAGTCCCCACTGATGTACAGAGTGGCCTCAGACCAGTTCCCCTAAAGGTGTTAAAATTTCAAACACTGGGAAAACTGATCCTGCCTGCCTTTCCCACTGCACACGTCACTAAATCTCACTGTTCTGTGTTCCAGCTGCTCCTGCACGAGCCGTCAAGCGCCGTGTTCCCACAAGAAGTGAGTTTGCTTAATGCGACGCACTGGCGGTACTCCAGGGAGAGTGACAGCATAACTTTGTTTACTGTTCACTCCAAGTTCTAAAGAAGTAAACTTCATTAACTTTTCTGATAAAACACAAAGACTCTATTGTTTGCCTTACCCATAAAATTAAAAAAGAAAAAAATAACTTTGATGTCCCCAAGAAGGCAGGGGCTTGGGAGATTTTGTTTTTGAAGTTTCTATTGCTTGACCCAGGTGATCCGGAGGGCTGATACCGCTTTGGCTGGCCCCTGACCTGTGGTGGAAAGGCCCGGGTCAGTTCCAGGGGGCACTCAGCATCAGCCGGCCTGCCCCTCCCTGCACGCTGATGGTCCGCCTGGCAGCTGGACCAGCCGGACGAGGAGCTGTTACAGTCCAGGCTAATGTTATGTATAGAGATACACATTTATATATGGGTGTGTCTATATGTGTATATAGACACACACACATTTATACATAGGTATATAAATAAATATAGATTTATCCATAGATATGTTGAGACACACATTTATACTTAGGTATCTATAGATATACATTTATACATAGGTGGGCATAGATACACATATACAGGGTGGGGCAAAATTCGATGAGCATTTATTCATATGGAAAATAATGAAATAATTAATAAATAATAATATAAGGATAAACACTGTGTTTCACACACAACTGTAAAACATACATGTGCCCCACCCTGTACACACACATTTATACATATGTGTACATATACAGGCACATGTGAATGCTCAGGTATATAGGTACATGCATTTATGTATAGGAGTATATATAAATATACATTTACATACACACACAGACACGCATGATGCATTTTTCATTCACAGGGTAGCACGTCTCTCTCATTCAAAGCAGTCATTCAACCAGAAAACAAAAGACAACCGGTCTAGAGAGACCGAGGCCACGCGCGGGGACCGTGGGAGGACAAAGCAGCCTGGCCCTGCACCTTCCAAATCCGGCAGCAGCACTCACGGGCCCCGTGTAGGCTTGTGTCTGTTCTTCATCTGTAGGGTGGAAATCTGCTCTTGGGATAAAATATCATAAGGAAAATTATCTGGAAAAATAATTTTTAGAAAACTGCTTTCAGTTTTAAAAAATTAGCTAGAAAACCAAACCAAACCCCCAAATTAGATATTGGAGCAGATCACCTTATTCTTTATGACCTTGTTTATTTCTACTGAAAGGAAACGTTTGTGTACATGACTGGGCCAGTGAGCCGGGCCCGGCCTGGGCTGCAGGCGGAGATTGAACTGCTTTCAAAGGGAGAAGCAGGCAAGACAGCCCCAGAAACGGAGTTTAAGGCCTTTTGCATTCATTAAAATTTATTTGGAGCATGATAAATCTTCAATATATGTCAAACAGTCATCTTTTCTGCTTTATTTTAAAAGCAGCATTTGAAGATCTGAGAGTAAACAACGATGTGAAAGCTTCCTTCACAGAACTTCCTTGTTCACCTCCCACCCCCTCCCCACCTAATAAAACGGTGTTTATGGTTTAATATAGAGTTAGAAAGAAATGATGTGAGGAGGAAGGCATAAAGATTTTAAAATCTACAGACTCTAGGAATAAACTGCATTTGGAGGTCGAACTTTAAAAAAAGCAAGCTTTTTTAAAATTCAATTTTCTTATTGTGGTAAAAAATACATACATACATATATATATAGAAAGAGAGAGATAGACAGAGAGTAAGAATATAGTATTCATCATTTCAACCATTTTTAAGTGTACAATTCAGTAGCAGTAAATATTACTGCTACCATCACCACTTCTATCCATGCCCCAAATTACCATCTCCAATAAAAACTCTGTACCTATTAGCCCTGACCAGGTGGCTCAGTTGGTTGGAGCACCATCTCATACACCGAAAGGTTGCAGCCTTGATTCCTAGGTTTGTTTCAGATTTGATTTCTGATCAGGGCACATATGGGAAGCAACCGACTGATGTTTCTCTCACATCTCTGTCTCTCTCTTTCTAAGATAAATAAACATCTTCCAATGAGGTTTAAACAATATCTGTACCCATTCCCTCCTTCCCCCAGCCCCTGGTAACCAGTAACCCCTATTCTACTTTCTTTTTCTTTGAACATCACTATTATGAGTATCATATAAATGGGACTCATACACATATTTGTTGCATCTGATTCATTTCACCAAACAAAATGTTTTCAAGGTCCACCTATGCTGTAGGATGCATCAAAATTTTATTTCAAAAAAAGGGAAACTTTTACCTGGGAAGAATCAGAATTTTGATCTGTATTCTTCTTCTTTGCAGCCTTTGCTCTCTGGAAGCTTATTAACTCTTCATCGAGGAAAACAGAGGTCACTGATCTCACCGGACTTTGCTCCATTCACCGTATTCTGAGCACTTGCAAGTCTTTCCCTGTTGCTTGAGAACCTCAAAGATATTCTGGATATTCTTTTTATCTTTTTTCAAGTTGTCTAGTATTGCGAACTACTAAACTCCTGTCTTAGGACAAGAGGACTAAAAAAAAATCTTACATTGAGTCACTTATGGTCAGCCCTAAAGCATTTTTTTTTTTTGCCCTCCTCGACCTGAAGACTTCTTGTACCTTTCCTCCAGTGAAATCAGGGAGAGGTGCATGTGTAGGCAATGGGCATGTACCACAACCCATGATTACAACTCCTCCTTATTGCCTTTTAGTCTAATATTTCTCAACTCTAATGAGCTTAATGCCACCTTTTTCACAAATATTTTGTTAATCCCCCTTTAAAATATGAAAATGAAATTAATAGGCAATATAACCTGTGTATCCCATTGCCTTTTAAAGTCAAAATAATATGTTAAACCTGATAGAAATTAGAAATAAAAGGAACATGATTTGTAATAAAGTATTTTGTGTTCCAGTAATACATATCTCCATTGGTTTGGGAATAGCTACATGGGACGATATAGTGAAGTAGTCAGAAGCTGGCATTTGGGTGGAGAATCACCTGAATTCTGTAACTACAAATATAAATCCAGATAAATGTGTTATACAGACAACTAAATCCCTCAAGCAATTTGGGTGCCTTTTGTTTCTTTTTCTTACCTGATTGCTGTGACTAGAAAGGGGTTAATAACCAAAATATATAAAGACCTCATATGACCCAACCCCCTCAAAAAATAACCAAATAATCTGATTAAAAAATGGACAGAGGACATGAATAGACACTTCCCCAAAGAGGACATAGGGATGGCCAATAGGCATAGGAAAAGATGCTCAGCATCACTAATCATCAGGGAAATGCAAATCAAAACCACAGTGAGATATCACAGCCTAGCTGTCAGAGTGGCTACTGTAAGTAAACAAACAAATGTTGGCGAGGATGCAGAGAAAAGGGAGCCCCTGCGGACTGTCAGTGGGATTGCAAATTGGTGCAGACATGAGGGAAAAAGGTATTGAGGTTTCTCAAAAAAAATTAAAAATAGGACTGCCATCTGACCTACCAATTGTACTTTTGAGTATTTATCCAAAGAAATCCAAAACACTAATTTGAAAAGATATATGCATCCCTATGTTCACTGTAGTGGTACTTACAATAGCCAAGATATGAAAGCAGCCTGTGTTCATCAATAGACAAATGGACAAAGAAGAGGTAAGTACATATATACAATGGAATCATTACTCAGCCATAAAAAAGGAATAGAATATTAGTCAGCCATAAAAAGGAAATGGAATCTTATTATTTGCAACAACATGGATGGACCTAGGAAGCAGCTATGGTTGTTAAAGTAAGTCAGACAGAGAAAGGCAAATACCATATGATTTAACTGAAATGTGGAAACTAATAAAAGACAAAACAAAATAAGCAAACAAAACAGAAGCAAACTGATAGATACAGAAAATAAATTGATGGTCACCAGATGGCAAGGTGGTTGGGGGAATGGATGAAAAATATAAAAGGGGCCCTGGCTGGCGTAGCTCAGTGGATTGAGCGTGGCTCTGCGAACCAAACAACTGCAGTTCGATTCCCAGTCAGGGCACATGCCTGGGTTGCAGGCCAGTTCCCAGCGGGGGACACACGAGAGGCAACCATATGTTGATATTTCTCTCCCTCTCTCCTTCCCTTCCCCTCTAAAGATAAATAAATAAAATCTTGAAAAAAATTAAAAATATATATGAAAGGGGTTAAGAAGTACAAATGGCCAATTACAAAAATAGTCATGGGGATATAAAGTATGGCATAGGGAATATAATCGATAGTATTGTAATAACTATGTATGGTGTCAGTTGCATACTGGACTTACTGGGGCCACCATTTCATAAGGTATTAATTGTCTAATCAGTGTGTTGTACAACTGAAACTAATGTAATATTTTTGTGCCAACTGTAACTGAAAAATGAATTTTTCAAAAAGGACACAAATTTTTAAAAATAATGCAGAGGTGGAAGTACAATTGGCCTCAGTCTCCCTAGAGGTGGGAAGCCATCAGATAACTCTAAGGGTCTCTAAGGATTCCCCAGTATGTTTGCACAGCCCGCTTCCAGCGTGGATTCTGGGGGAAGGGCCCTTGGACGGCTGCAGGGTTTTGAGTCATCTCTCATGTCCTTGTCCATGCCTGGGCCTGAGATCTCATCCTTTGCCTTGCTGTTTGGACACTCCGTCTACCACCTTAGCCAAGCTTCACAAACATGAAAGTGCATAAAAAGTTTACTGTGGTGTGGTAGACCTCTGGGGTTGAGCATGCAAATTATGTCCTTACCGCTTCAAAAAAGTTTCAGGTTCTTTCCTCCATTTCATTTTTTAAGTTGCCCCTTAATTGCAGCCTCCTGACAAAAGCTGCAAGTCTTGGCAAAGCTCCCATACTGTGAAAAAAA
>PVKM010045790.1:0-11875 GCA_004027735.1 Carollia perspicillata
ATATTTTCATGTGCTTAATTGGTTGTTTGCCTGCCTTCTTCAGAAAAATGTCTATTCAAGTCCTTTGCCTGTTATTAATCAGATTGTCTATTGTTGTTATTTAATTGTAGAAGTTCTTTATGTATTAACCCCATACCAGAACATGACCTTCAATAATTTCTCCCATTCCATAGGTTGCCTCTTCCCTTGATTTAGTTTCTTCTTTGGTGCAAAGAAGTTTTTCACTTTAATCAGGTAAATTTACCATTGTTTTCCTGTTTTCTCTGTTTTTGGTGTGATATCCAATAAATCATTGCCAAATCTAATGTCATGAAAGTTTCCCTTTATGTTTCCTTTTAAGAATGTAGTAGTTTTAGTGCTTAGGCTTAAGTCTTTGATCCGTTTTCAGTTAAATTTTTTTATATGGTGGAGAAAAAGGGTCCAACTTCATTGCTCTGTAGGGTGATATCTAATTGCACTAAAATCTGTCTGAGATTTTCTAAATGAATAAGCTCTTTCCATTATCACTTAATGATATGTGGAATTCCACATATCATTAAACATCTTTGGTCTCAGCTCTGTCATCTTATTTTATATAAAACTTCCTTGTGTACCACTTTCTTAAAAAAACCATCTCTCCTATATGGCCTGTATTTTCTGTAAAATTCTTGGGTCATGCTTCCTTCCCTGAATTCTTTATGAGCACAAGTTTATTCTCTTCTAGTGTTGAACACTATATACTAGTTGCTCATACCTATAAAAATGGACCCCCAGTGATATTGTGGTCCACATATAAGAAAAGTGTACTTGTTTTCATAAAATACTATGGAGGGGATGTTTCTGTTTGACCATGAAGCACTGTTTCATATGGTAATTCAGTGACTAGGCTTCTCTTATAATGTGGACCCACCAGTCCTGAGGGCCTAGTTTTTGTTTGTATCCAGGTGGCAGAGGGGAGCTTAAGGAGTAGGAGTGGGGTGGACAAAGCTGCTTCTTTAAAAGCCTAGGCCTAAAACGGTACACATCACTCCCACTAAGTTACTGTCGGCCTAATCTAATAGATGACTTACCTATCTGCATGCTGTATTGAGGAATGTAGGACTGCTGCATGCCCAGGAAGAAGAGAACATGAGATTTTCTTGAACATCTGGCAGGCTCTGCCATGGTGGATTAGAAGTCTGAGTGAAGTCTTATTATTGTACTCCTTTTAAGACAGTTGATCCTTTTTAGTGGATGCCCAAATTATTTTCTTCATTTTGGAAGTCTAGTTACTTTAGCAGGTATGGCTCTATGATGAATTTTCTATATCATTTTCCCCATATAGTGATATTTTTTACAAATCTACAGATCTGAATCTTCTATTTCAGAAAAACAACATAATCATAGTTTTGAATACTCATATGCAACTTTACTTTTGTTCTCTATAAGGCACGTACATTCAATTTCCTGCAACAACTATACTTGAGATTTACTGTTGTCACAATGTCACATTCCTGCAGATTCCGAAAGTGTTTGTAACTTTCATTTGAGTAAGTCCATGCCTTTCAGCTTGCACACTGCAACTCATGAATGAGTTAAGAAATCCACCTAGTGAGTTGTGACTTGCTGAGTTCATTTTCTATTGTTACATAACAAATTACTACAAACCTAGAAGCTTTACACAACATACCTTTGTCACCTCACAGCTTCTGTGGGTCAGGAGTCTGAGCACAGCCTAGCTGAGTCCCCTGCTTGGGTCTCACAGGCTGCAGTCCAGGTGTTGGCCAGGGCCCTAGTCTCATCCGAGGGCCCAACAGGAGAAGTATCTACTTCCAGGCTCACTCAGGCAGTTGGTGCAGGTGACTTCCTTGAGGCTTGGTGGCTGAAGGCCCTGGTATGTGCTGGCTGTGGGAGGAAGCCTTCCCTGGGGTCCTAGAGGTCCCCCGTGGTCCCTGCCCCATGGGTTTCCTCAATCTGGCCATTTGCTTTACCAATCCAGCAAGGAGGCACTTTAAGACTCTTTTAGACTGAAAGGCTGAAGTCACACAGAGGGTAATGTAATCACAGGAATAGCATACTCTATTGTCAGACAGGACTTTTGACACTGACAAGGCAGTGTCCTGCCTTCAGTCAAGGGGAAAAGATTTTACAGAGTAAGATTTAAAGAGTAAACACCAGGAGGTGGAAATCATAGGATATCATCTTAGGGTCTTATCACCACAGCTGCATTTAAAAAAATGCATTTAAAAGTAAAATAGAATTACATAGAAAACATCAGAATGCATCATATGTAATAAGAGTATGTACTTTTAAGTACATACTAAAATTGTGTTAGGAATACAAACACATTTGCATGTGTGTGTGTGTAATAGAAAGTGTATTTCTTAATGATAGTCTAGAACAAAGCATGTTGAAAGCCACTGACCTAGAAGATGTTACAAACACAAAATTAAGACTGTTATTAAACTGTACAGAGCACAGTATGTATTGGGTTGTCTTCTCTTTGTTGTGCTCCTGTGACAACCAGAAAGAAAATGTTGTCCTACCTGGTCTTCATTTCTGTTGTTTCCCATAGCAGCCACCACAGGATCTGAATGGTAAAAAAACCTACACCTATAACTGTTTTCTCTAAGGTTTTCTTATCAAATTCTTCTGTGAAACTCAACAGGCCTCACTGGTTGACACAATATAGAGAACACCAGCTTGCTTTGACCCATTTTCTGCTCCTTCAGTTGCATGTGCAGCCTGGTCATGTCATATCCTCAGGGCTTCTGGATTCCCCCTGCCTTTGGCTGCCCTACTGAACATATAGAGAGTTTTGGCATTAGAGGTGTTCTCTTATTTTATTTTAGCTGGAATCTCCATTTCTGTTCTTAATTTCATTGCCATTTTCTTAAGGTTTAAGGAGAGAGGAGCCTGAGAAGTCCCTACTTTGCCACCTCACTTATTTCCTGAGGTACCTGCAACCTCTGAAACAGGTTCCAGGGTCCCCACACCATCCTGAAAGCTGCCCACGTCCACACACAGCAGGCACTGAGGCCAGGGCATGGCCACCCCTCTGTCCTCTCACCTTCCTGGGGTGTGGCCACTTCAAGGTGGGGCAGCTCAGCTGTGCTGAGACTCTCCCCAGGCTCCTGTATATTCTGCAATTTGGCTAAGTGATATGCCAGCATCATTTCTGGCCATGGACTGGCCCCTTGGGCTTGGGCACGCCTTTCGTCTGCCTTCGGGAGCCTTCATCTCCCTTTGCACCTTGGTTCCTGTTGTTCACCCATCCCCGGAAGGGGCTGAAGTATCATCCCTCCCAGGGTCTCTTGTCCTCCTTCCCCACCACTCCTTTCAGGGAAAGGATGGCTTTGTTTCATTTTGTTCTTCCTTTCCCTTGGGTGTCTACTGATTTGTGAGAATTATCAGCTCTCTTTGAACATAATGATTTTACCTTTCCTCTTTCTCTACTTCCCTCCCAACTTAAACAAACAAAATGGTGGTGGGCTCAGAGGCCCTGGTTGCCCCTGCCCACTCTGCCCCTGCAGTCATAGTGAGGGGCTTCTCCTCTCTCAGGTCTTCTTTGGGCCTTTCCCTCATTTACTCACTCTTCTCAACATCAAGTGATGGATGGGAAGAGGGGCATTCATGAGAATCTTCAGGCTTTGCTCACCTACTCCTCCCCCCTTATTTGAGGGTGTGTTCTGAGGTTAGACACTTCTCCAAACTAAGCCCACCATTGGGTTTCTTTCTCTGACCATCACTTTTCAGAGGTGATGACTTTCCACTTTCCCCTTCTCCTCACTGGCTACTGGATGATGATCATTCTGTTTGTGTTTCTCATGTCCTTTTTGCCAGTATTAGTAGAGGTGACCCAGCCACCTTTTGCTGCAAGTTCTAAATATTATTTTTAGGTGATGTTTTCAAGGGCTTGTCCTCATTTCCAGAAGCTGTGTGACCCCACACTAGGCCATGGATGGGGCTTGCATACCACCCACATGCATGATTGAATCTCCTGTGTTCCTGGCAGGACCCGCATTTAAGGCATCTTGACAAAGAGGCAACATATGCTGCAGTTTCTTCTCCTTCGTCTTTCTCCCATCTTCCTTGCCTGTTTCCTCAAAGGAAAATGAAGAAACTGAATCCTTCAAATAAATGCAGCACTGAGCAGAGTGATGGCCAAATTCAGTTTCTGCTCTTGGTGAGACAAAACAGTCCTGGGTAAAAATGTCCAGGAGAAAACTAGCTGCTCTTGCCCCTCTCTTCAACACGGAAGCATGGGAATCGCCTGGGCCACTTTTGTGGGCGGCTATCTCTGCATCTTGCTGTCAAAATGAGGCCAGATTTTATTTGCTTCTTCAGGTGACCAGTGTCCATTTGAAAAATCACAAGGTGCTTAGGGTCTTGCCAAGAAAGATCCCTGGTGTTCACAAACCCACACTCCAAGGAAGCAATGGATAAAACAAGACAAGACTAGACCATGGTGGGGAGCTGCAACACTATAAAAGATAAGCACAGATGTCTCTGTGCTTGACTGGAACTGAGACTCTAACCCCCTTGTGTGGCTGAGGTGGACAGGCTGAACGATAATCAAATGTTTGCTGTGGTGACAAGTGTACAGGCCTGCTGCAGGCGAAGAGACTACCTACATTTTCATAATTAGGCCAGACTTTTGTTCAATGTGTGCAAAGCTAGGAAAAATTAATAAGCACAGAGCCTCATCCAGAAGCTGGTGTTTGATAGGTCTGCTCCACAGCAAATCTTTGTTCTGTGAGTTCGTTGGTTTCAAGGACATGAGGTGATGCTCTGAGACATGCAGCAATCATTATTCACTTATTCTGCAAATATAATTTGGAATACAATAAATAAGTCACTGCTCAAGTGACAGATAACAACACAGATGACAGAGGAACATATGGTGGTTACAAGACAGAATTTAAAATGTTAAAGGCCAAAACACTCAAATTGATGTACAGGACCAAGGACCATCTGCTATAAGTCATTAGCCCCCCAGGTGCTTTCTACAATCTGAAAGTTCACCTTGGTGTTTTCCTGGCCTGGTCCTGTATTTGAAGCAGAGGAAATACTTTTTCTATCATCTTCTGGTTACTTATTAGTGTTATTGTAATGTTTTTATTATTAGGTACATTGCCCTATTTCTGCACTTGACTTAAAGAGTGTGGTGGATGGTGATGTACTTCTGCTTGTCCTCAGGTTGTTTTCTTCCCCCATCTCCATGTTAATTTCTCTGTTCTAGCTTGGAGCCAAGTGCCCCCACCCCACCCCGTCCCTTGTATATTTTTCTATCTCTCTTCAGTTCTCTTGGAAGGAGTCAGGAGATGGAAGATGAATGGGGTCACATTAGGCACAGCTTTCTTTATATACAGCACACAGGCTCAGATGTTAAAAGAGATGCTGCAATGTGTATCCTTGTCCAGTGATTTCTGGGAAAGTGGGATGGAGCCATTCATCTCCTGAAAACAGGTCTCAAATCCTAAGCATTTATCCCTTCAGTTTTAGTTTCCCTAATGCCATGTTGTTCTCCTCGATGTCTAAGCTAAAAACATAGAGTCAAAGCAAAAAGGAGTATGGACAGGGAGTCAAGCTCTTGCCAAATGCACCTGCATCACACAGGATCTCATCCTCATGGATCATTCAGGTGAGGGAAGGTGCTCCTTTCAGCCTTACCTGAATCACTGTGGATTTGTTTCCTTTTAGCTATCCACATTCAAAAGACATTTTCTAAGATACCATCTTCCTGTGATATTATAACAAACCACAACTGATAAACTTACATTTATTTATATTGAAAGAAAGGGCTTGATCTAATTTTCATTGTCAGCCCAGAGCTCTTGAGAAGGTCTGGGATCTGCCTCCCTGGTTAAGAGTAATTACAGAATTTGTCCATTTCCCACTGACCAATCAACGCTAAGCTCATTCTTTCTCCTTGAAGAATGGTGGGGGTCTGTGGTTGCTTTCCCCACAATAGCAGAGCTTAACAATTATGCAAGAAGGCATGGCCCAAAAAGCTCAAAGCCCCTACTATCTAAGCTTTCACGGAACAAATTGTGGGCCCTGCCTTTAAGGAATCAGGTGAGAAATTTAAGATTTCACTCCTGAGTGAGAATTCTAAGTCCAAGACTCATTATCTCCAAAAACATTTTAAATTATTTTTCCTACTATATCTTAGTATTAAAGAATAATAGCATTTGAATTGAAAGGAGCCTTCCAAACCATCCATGCTCTCACCATTGTTTGCAGATAAGGAAAGTAAAGTCTGGAGAGACTCTCATGAGACCCCTCCCCTCACATTATGGTAACCTATTTTTTTATGCAGTCCGACTTCAAACCTGTAAGAATTACTCTTTCTGATGACTCCAAAGACTAAATTGAGGGGAGCATTTCTGGCAGTGCCTTTGGACTGAATGCTTGACATCAGTGGGAAAGTACAAGTACTACCCTAACTTTAGAGGTCTTTGACTCCAAATGGTTTCTTCACTGTTGTGCATCACACTTCCAATCCAGTGGCACAAATGACCAGTAGACTTTTCAGTCTGTGCAAGCTCATCTTGGAGGCTGATCACTCTATACCTCCAAATGCATATGGGTCAGTGAGAGCCCACACCAACTTTGATGCTGACCGGGATGCTTTGAACAATGAAACAGCCATCAAGATCAAAAGTGTGGATGAGGTCACCATCGCCAACATTTTGACCAAACACAGAAACAAATAGACGCAGGATATTGCCTTCTCCTACGAGAGAAAGACCAAAAAGGAACTTGGCATCAGCACTGAAGTCAGCCTTCTCTGGCCACCTGGAGAGGGTGATTTGGGGCCCATTGAAAACACCTGCTTGGTATGATGCTTACAGGCTGAAGGCCTCCATGAAAGATCTGGGGGCTGATGAGGACTCTCTCATTGAGATCATCTGCTCCAGGACCAACCAGGAGCTTCAGGAAATTAACACAGTCTACAAAGAAATGTACCATAAATAATCTGGAGAAGGATGTTATTTCCCACACCTTTGGTGACTTCCACAAGCTGATGGTTGTCCTCGCAAAAAACAGAAAAGCGGAGATGGCTCTGTCATCGATTGTGAATTGATTGGCCAAGATGCCTGGGATATCTAGGATGCTGGAGTGAAAAGGGACCATTATCCCCAAGTGGGTCAGCATCATGACCCAGTGGTGTGTCACTTCCAGAAAGTTTTTGAAAGTACAAGAGCTCCAGACCTCATGACATGTTGTAGAGCATCAAGAAGGAGGTCAAGGGAGCTCTGGAAAATGCTTTCCTGCATCTGGTCCAGTATATCCAAAACAAACCCTTGCATTTTGCTGACTGGTTGTACTCCATGAAGGGCAAGGGGACTTGTGATGAGGACCTGACCAGAATTGTGGTCTGCTGCAGTGAAGTAGACATGTTGAAAATTAGGTCTGAATTCAAGAGACAGTATGGCAAGTCTCTGTCACTACTACATCTAGCAAGACACCAAGGGTAACTGCTGGAAAGTGCTGCTGTTCCCATATGGTGGGGATGACTGAAGCCTGTGATGGCTCCACTGTCTACGAGTGGTGCTCTTATGCTTCCAGTTAACGATTTTAGAAAATCAGCTTGTGACTAATAGCCCATTTTGTACCCATCCTTGTGAGGACAATGTTAGCATTGCTCCCTGCCCTGTCCTTGTTTCAGTTGCCTAAGCATTGCCTGGCTTTCCCATTTAGTCTCTCCTTTTAGCCAAGGACATGCACATTCCAGAAGGTAGGAAGTGAAATCTATGATGTGAAACACTTTCCTTCTTGTGCACTGTGTCATAAACAGTTGAATAAACTGAATTTCTACTTTGTGAAAGGACTACACGTGGAAGTGCAAGCAAGGCTAAGAAAACCAAAAAGGAATGCTGAGACACTTGCTTCATAAATAAGGAACATGAAGTTTTGTGAGGACAAGTTACTAGCTTAGGGTTATAAAAGTGGCCAGTGGCTGCATTCACATTCAAACCCAGGGCTGTCTTATTAAATACTTCAAATAAAGTAAACTATTTTACCTTCCAAGATGAGTTTTCCTCTGGAACAAAATGTCCTGTTTGACTAAGTCTGAGGTTAAAAACACCTTCAAAGTAAGCACACGATTCTCCTCCCTTTAAAACCAGACCAAATAGACTAAGGTCGAACTTCTCTTTGTGTTCTCAAATGAATTATAGCCCAAAATAACACCTGTCCAGTTTCCATGAATACTGTAAGACATATGGTAGTTTCTCCTCTCCTCCTCATTTTGCAGATAAAATTGTATCTGGATTTTTCTGTAAATAAATTAAATAGAAGCTGGAATGACAGGTAGTGTATCTGCTAATGAGTGTTCCGGGACAGAGGACCCGATCTGGCTGGGGGAGTGGAAGAAGATGCAGACCTTAGGTCAGAGCTTGGTCTCTTTCAGAGTTGCTGGAGAAAAGCAGTACACCCTAGGTTTACCTCCAAGCTAAGAACTCAATGCAGATATATTTTTAATTCATCCTCCACTTTTTGTTGCCTGGATTAGGAAACATCCAAAGCTTCTGAGACTGACAGGTAGCTCTTAAAACGAAGTGATCTTCTTGTTTTATGTAATAGTGACAGTATCTGACTTTAAAATTCTTTATAATTTTCATCATTCCCTTCCGTGTCTTCCCTAACTTCCATATTCATCCCACTTTACACATGTTGCATGGCCCTGTTCTGCTCATGTGGAAACATCTTCCCACTGGAAGAAGACAGTGAAAATCATGAAGTTTCTTTGCAGCAAGTGCTCTGCAGTTCCACAGCAGCCTATTAATATGTAATCTAGTTAGGTTATCTGTCTGGACATCAAAAGGCATCTGAGTGTGTGTTGACTCCTGTCCTGAGTTTGCCAATACCCTCGTATAGAGTATGACAGTTTCTGTATGTGTGTGTCTGTGTGTGTATCTCTGTGTCATTTGGGGTTTTATTATTGTTCCTATTTAGATTTGCTAGGCCATGCAAAATGTTTTCTTTTAAAAAAGAGTTTAAATATTTATAATTTTATGACCATGCATTTAAGAGTAGAGTCTGCTACCCAAAAAATGCTCAACCTAATAAATGAATTTGGCAAAAGAGCAGGATACAAAGTCAATATCCAGAAATCAAAGGCATTTTTGTATACCAACAATGAAACAGCAGAAGCAGAAATCAAGAAAAAAAATCCCATTTGATATAGCAAAAAGAAAAATAAAATACGTAGGAATAAACCTAACCAAGGAGATAAAAGACCTGTATGCAGAAAACTATACAACACTGAAGAATGAAATCAAGGAAGACACAAACAAATGGAAACATATACTGTGTTCATGGATTGGAAGAATTAACATCATCAAAATGTCCATATTACCCAAAGCAATATTCAGATTCAATGTAATACCTATCAAAGTACTAATGGCATATTTCACAGACATAGAACAAACACTTCAAAAATTTATATGGAACCATAAACAACCCTGAATACCTTCAGCAATCTTGATAAAGAAGAGCCAAGTAGGAGGGATCACAATACCTGATACCAAACTGTATTACAAGGCCACTGTAATCAAAACAGTCTGGTACTGGCATAAAAATGGGCACATAGACCAATGGAACAGAACAGAGAGCCCAGAAATAAACCCAAGTCACTACAGTCAGTTAATATTTGACAAAGGGAGCAACACCATAAAATGGAGAAAAATAGCCTCTTCAACAAATGGTGTTGGGAGAACTGGACAGCTACATGCAAAAAAATGAAACTCGCACTCCAACTTACACCATACACAAAAATAAATTCAAGATGGATAAAAGACTTAAATATAAGGCATGACACTATTAAAATCCTGGAGAACGTCGGCAGGGAAATCTCAGATATCTCACGCAGCCACATTTTTACTGATATGTCCCCCAGAGCAAGGGATATAAAGGAAAGAATAAACAAACAGGATCTCATTAAAATAAAAAGCTTCTGCACAGCTAAAGAAAACAGCATTAAAATAAAAAAAGAAACAACTATATGGGAAAACATATTTGCCAAAGATACCTCAGACAAGGGTTTAATCTCCAAAATATACAAAGAACTTACATGACTCCACTCCAAGAAGACAAGCAACCCAATTACAAAATGGGCAAAGGACTTGGACAGGCATTTCTCCAAGGAGAACATACAGAGGATTCAGAGACACATGAAAAGATGCTCAATATCGCTAGCCATCAGAGAAATGCAAATTAAAACCACAATGAGATACCACTTCACACAGGTCAGAATGGCCATCATAAACAAAGCAACAAACAACAAGTGTTGGAGAGGTTGTGGAGAAAAGGGGACCCTAGTTCACTGCTGGTGGGATTACAGACTGGTGCAACCACTATGGAAAACAGTACGGAATTTTCTCAGAATACTAAAAATGGAACTGCCTTTTGACCCAGCACTTGCACTGCTGGGATTATATCCCAAGAACCCTGAAACACCATTCCAAAAGAACCTATGCATGCCAATATTCATAGCAGCACAATTTACAATAGCCAAGTGTTGGAAGCAACCTAAGTGCCCATCAGTAAATAAATGGATCAAAAAACGATGGTACATATACACAATGGAATTCTATGCAGCAGAAAGAAAGAAGGAGCTCCTACCCTATGCAATAGAACGGATGGAACTGAAAAGCATTATGCTAAGTGAAATAAGCCAGGCAGTAAAAGACAAATATCGTATGATCTCACCTTTAACAGGAAGCTAAGTAACAAAACAAACAAGCAAGCAAAATATAACCAAGGACATTGAAAAAGAAAAGGGGATGACAGTAACCAGAGGAGAGAGGGGAGGGAATTTCAGGGGGAAAAGGGAAGGGATTATAGGAACAAGTATAAAGGACACAGACAAAAACTAAGGGGGTTGGAAATGGAAGGAAGGTGGGGAGCACTGGGGGGGGGTGGACTGGGACGGGAGTAAAAGACAGAAAACTGTGCTTGAATAACAATTAAAATAAAATTAAAAAAATACATATGACATGCATACTTACATGACTCTTAAAAAAAGAGTAGAGTCTGTACCCTCACTTACCAGTCCATATCTTCTACATGATGTTATTTAGGCACTATATTCATAGTCATAAATAAAATGCATGTGTGACATTTTATATGGAAAGCTTTAGTGTATGGTAAGTGGAATGAGAGAGTTTAGTGTGTGAAAAACATCATGAAATTATGTGTGATTAAAAACTGGATCAGAGACATTTAAAATGTGTATTTAATGTTCATCAATAAATGGACAATTATTAAACGATCTATGATTATAGAAGCAATGGATTTCACATGAAAACAGCTTTCATGCTGAGGATTAAAAAAAACATTTTTAGTATCACTTATTGGCAAGAGAATCAAATTAAATATCTGATTTCCCTCCCTCAGATTATTTATGAAGAACAAATACCCAGATATTGATCTACTCTGTCATAAATATTAATTTATTTTGACCAGGATTCAGGATATCACACAGTAAAGGAAAGAAGACTACTATATAAAAGGACTGAACACTTCTATGAAGAGCTTGTGAAGAGGGCAGTGAGTTAGATGGGAGCAGAGCCCACTTCTCCCTGTGCCCAGCTGGAACAACTAAGCCGATCTTCTGAGGAACAGAGTGAACACCCAATGGAATACCAGCTTATATGAAGTTTGTAGGCCAAAACTTGCAGAGAACATTGAAAAACAGACGGTGAGGTGATTGATCTGGGACGGTAAGGTCCCTGGGATCTGCACGGGAGACCAGGGCTGCTGCAGGGCCCCGGCCAGGCACCTGCAACAGGATACAGGGAGGACAGTTAGATCACCAGCTCCCACCCCTACCACAGCAGGGAGGGAAGCCTGGCATCAGGAGGGACCTGGATGCTGGAAGTCGCTGCGGGGAATAGAGACAAAGTGG
>PVKM010045791.1:0-11876 GCA_004027735.1 Carollia perspicillata
AAAAAAAACATGCCTTTATGATCAATTAATATTTGACAAAGCAGGCAAGAACATACAATGGGGCAAAGACAGCCTTATACAGTAAACAGTGTTGAGAAAACTGGAATACATGCAAAAAAATGAAACTAGACTGCTTTCTTATACAATATATAAGAATAAATTCAAAATGTATTAAAGACATAAACATAAGGCCCAAATACATAAAATCCCTATAAGAAAACATAAGCAGTAAACTCTCTGATATTGCTCTTAGTGCTACTTTTGGGGGGATATGTATCCTTGGGTAGGGGTAACAACAGAAAAAATAAACAAGTAAGACTACATCACACTAAAAAAATTTTGCACAGCAAAAGAAACCATCAACAAAATGACAAGACAGCCTACTAAATGGGGGAAGATATTCATCCAATAAGAAGTTAATATCCAAAGTGTATAAAGAACTCGTGCAACTTACGAGTAAATGTATAATTTAAAAAATCCATTTAAAAATGGCAGAGGTCCTTAATAAACATTTCTCTAAACATGACATACAGATGGCCAATAGACATATGAAAAGGTGCTCAGTGTCACTAATCACGAGAGAAAAAGGCAAGTTAAAGCCACAAGAACACATCACCTGACACCTGCCAGATGGCTGTCACCAACAAATTGACCAACAGCGACCAACAGCGAGAATGTGAAGAAAAGGGAAGCTTTGTGCAAGCTGGGGCAGCCACTGTGGAAAACAGTATGGAGAGTCCTCAAAAAAATTAAACATAGAAGTAACATATGGCCCAGCAATTTCACTTGTGGATATTTACCTGAAGAAACCCCAAATACTGATTTGAAAAGATACACACACCCAGATGTTCATTGCAGCATTATGTATAGTAGCCGAGATATGGAGGCAACTTAATTCTCCATTGATAGACAATAAAGAATAGTACATAAATATATACAAGGGAATATTACTCAGCTGTTTAAAAAACTGATATCTTACCCTTTGTGACAACATGAATTGACCAACAAAATATTATGCTATGTGAAATAAATAAGAGAAAGACATGTACCATATGGTATCATTTATATTTGATATGATATCACTTATATTTGGAATCTAAAAAACAAAATAAACGAACAAATAAAACTGAAAGAAACTCACAGGTACAGAGAACAAACTGATGTTGACAAATCACAGGGCATTGGTGGGCGGGGTAAAAAAGATAAAAGGATTAAGAGTTACAACTCTGCAGTCACAAAACAGTGATGGGGTGTGAAATACAGCACAGGGCATAGAGTCAGTAATGCCGTACTAACCATACAGAGTGTCCGATGGCACTACACTACCCAGGCAGCACCTCTTAAGTTGTATAAATGTCTAGCCACTATGTTGTGCACCTGAAACGAATACACTATTGAATGTTAAGTGTAATTTTAAGAGTTTTAATTAAATAAAAACCCAACATAAGAGTGGTATTTTAAAGCACAGGAAAAGAAAAAACAAGTAGCTCTACTGGTCAGTTACCTTAATCAACCAAGATCTCTAAAACAGAAGCAGCTCAGTTGGGTGGGGTGGCCTGGATCCTTATCCAGTCCTGTGGCTGGCAAGGTGCTTGTAGACAGCCTATGTTGAAATAGATGCCATTTCACAGTGGAGGCCCATTTAGAGTAGACGTTTAGGAAATCAAAGCTTAAGTCTGGCACTTACATTACAAAAAAGAAACCAACCCTCAGTGCTTACACTATAATTACTATCATTTTGCTGGTGGTGATACTGGTGTCAACAAACCTACTGCACTGCCAGTCCTATAAAAGTGAAGTGCATGCAATTACAAAACTGAGGTACACCATCCAGGTTCGTGTTAGACACTCTCTGATGCTTGCACGACGACAAAATCACACAATGACCCTTATCTCAGATCGGACTCCAGCTGTGAAGCAGTTTAGGACTCTACTATTAAGGAATGTCTTCCAAGATAAAAGGATCATTATTTGATTTCCTCATTGAAAATGTTTCATATTTTTGTCTTAATTTGCCACAGTAAACCCTTTGTAAATATGGATTAATGAGATGCATAGAGCATTATCAATTTATCAGCTGGAACTAAAAGATGCCTATTCATTTCCAAGAGCAGAAAGGCATGAGTCCATCAAAAATAATAATGGGAAATTCTAGTACTAATTTTTCTAATGAATTTTTACATGTATTTAAAACTGTGATTTTTTCACTTCAGTTCTAAGCCAAGATCCACTGACAATTCATCCGCCTGGATGATATAGTTATTGCTAAATTTTAGTAATTTACGAAGTGCGTTTAACTTTGGTCTAATTAGTTTAAGAGGAAGCTGGACAGAATACTGAAGTGACTAAAGTGCTCTAAGTTAAGAAAACTACACATGAAAGCAAAATTTCCTTTAACCAATTGATGAATTTGTGGGAAAAAATAGTAAGGAAAGTATACTAACTAGAGGTTTTGTTGTTAAATCACTAAAAATATATAAAATTTTATAAATATAATACAATAAATTTCCCATATCTTTGTTCACGGATGTACCCCAACTTTTTACATTTTATAACATTTCATATACAAACACACACAATACACCCATATTCAGTCTCATCTGTTGGTCTTTTTCTGAATCATCTGCGAGAAGATTATTAATACTTCGGTGCCCGCCCACAGCAGAAACACTCTCTTAACAACACCCAAATAGCCTTGCAATTGAGCAAATCAGGGTCGATGCACTCTCGTGTGCAGTTCACAGAACCCATTAATATTTTGCCACCGGTCCTAACAAGGTATTTTTTTATCTGATTTAGAATTCCCTCCAAAAGCACAGGTTGCATTTAGTTGTCTTATCTCTCTTCTTCCTCTAAAATAAATATGTTCCTCAGTTTTCCCCCATTTTAATGTCTCATTATTGTAAAGAATACATGCCTACCTTCTGAATCAAGTCTCTCAAACTGTACCTACCCAACATTTCCTCATGACCAGAGTCTTGACCAAACAGAGTCTATATTTACAAAGATTCAACCCAAATGATCCTATGTTCTTCTTACTGGACACAGCTGACCTGTGCCATCAAAGATGGTGTTGTTTTTGGTGAGAATTAAACTCTTCCACAGGGTCGCAAGGAAAGCATTCCAAGGACCTATTCACGGGAGACTGTGGTGTGTCATGGTTTATTCATGCAGAATTCATGCAGAAACATAAGCTCCTCTCTGGGTTTTTAATGTCCCATCTCCCACCACGGAAAAGTCCAAAAAGGTCCTCCACAGGACCAACACAAAAGTTAGTGTCCAGGCTTTCTGCCTCATGTTAAACCTTGGTCCTTCGGAGCCCACAGATGGCTGCTAAGCAGTCTCAGTCCCCATCCAGGCAGCTTAGTATGTTCCTGGCTGCTCCCATGGTGGAGTTCATGTGGCCACCAACCATGTGACTGCTAAGGCCACACGGCTGTGAAGAGAGAATGCATTAGTGCATGGGACAAGCGTGTTACCAGGAGGACGACAGAGAGGGAGCTTAGTCTTTTTGGTGCCCGCACCATCTGCTGTGAGCAAGGTAGCTGCTAGACCCACATGCCCGTGAGCTCCTGGGAGAAGGAGCACACAAATGAAGCAAGTGCATCACTGGGTGGGCAAGAGAGAGAGCTTCTCAGTACCCCTGGCTTTGTGCAAATTTGGGTTTAGGATGGAACAGGTGCTTTTTTGAAAGAACCAGTCAACTTCCCAAAATTTCACGAGTTTTGGATAAATCTACCTCCTAGTTAGGCAGGCATCTGTGGTCTAGCACCTACCCCTGTGTCCCTAATAATCCAGGCACTGAAAAGGGGAAGGAAGAAGTGTTAATCCCCTTGGATGAGCAATGGTGTAATCCCCCGGTGTGAAGCTGTGGCTGCCTGATCAGCAAGCAGGCTTAAATTCCACCATTTCAGTGAGATCAATGTTTTTATCTCACTTTGCTCCCTTTTTCCTAGCTAAATACCGACAATAGCATTGTTAACCTTAACCACCTGGACATGTTGGTGTTCTTTAGGTTTTCTACTAAAATGTCACCATTTCTCCATTTGAAATTGAATATTATTATTGTGGGGAAATACTCGAAGATTAACCCGATACCCTGTTCCTCATCAAACCTCCACCTACAAACCTTAATTCCCATCAGTAGCTATCATCTAAATCATTAAATGCTTTGATAGTAGCCAACTGGAAATTTTCCATATCTATCACTGTTTACACATTTTTTTAAAAAAATTAGTATTCTGCTAAACAGGCTTTCTTCTTATTTGTTATGGTCTGAGGTGTGGCCAAAATTCATATCTGAAGTTTAAGCCTCCATATCTCCAAATGGAACAGTATTTATAGATCGAGTATTTAAAGAGGTAATTAAGTTAAAATGAGGTCATTTAGGGGGGTCTGCATCCAATATTGCTAGTGTCTTTATAGGAGGAGATTAGTACAGTGACATTCCACAGAGGGAAGACCATGTAAAGTCACAGGAGAAGACTGCCATCTACAAGCCAAGGAGAGAGGCTCTAGAAGAAAGCAACCCTTATAAAACTTGGATCTTGAATTTCTATTTTCCAGAATTATGAGACATAAATTTTTGTTATTTAAGCCATACATTTTATAGTACTTTGTTATGGTAGCCCTAGATGATTAATATTTATTTATCTCGGTATGGAATCATTGGTTTCTAGTTTAGTTTATAGGACTTAATCTACTGTTGTTATTATTTATTTTGATGCTTACATTGTACCAGATTTAGCTAGGATGGTAAGGGTCCCCTTTCAAAAGGACTCTCTAAGCTTTGGCAGGTCTCAATTTCTCTTTGAATATTTCCTTACTTTCCAGCACAATATCATTTCTCCTTCAGTCCTGGAGTTACATATTCCTACAAGGAATAGTGATTGATGTGAGTGGAGAATGATAAATAGACATTAAGATCTGTATGTTAAAAATGACCTTTGATTCTAGGACTTCTGTAAGCAGAGCCAGGAAAATATGAGTACCTTATGCACTCATAATAATCATAATAGTAATAATTAGCATTTTTAAATATATTTGATATATGTTAAAAAGTAAATTTGTATGGAATGGAAGGGAAGACTAGGACATGCAGGACTGGATGGTGGGAAAGGACCAGGGAGAGAGAAGAAAAAATGGTTATAGAGAAGCAACTGCCTGCATTTAAAAACAATGTATTTTTAAAGAGAAATAAGCCTCACTGAGATGACAAGTACATGTTTAAGTAGAGTATTTTCTATTTTTGTTACACAAAACAGGAAAAGTGGCCTGGATAATGGTAGATTTAAATCCCTGTATTACCATGCACAGGAAGGGCTGGCTCCCTCCTCCTCTGCCACTGACCTCAGTACCCTGCCCCATCCTTCATTAACACCTTCTTGCCACCTTAAGGGTAATGGAGAGTCAGAAATCTCTGGTTTTTCTGTGAACTTATTATGCAATCCAAGAAAGGCTTTTTGGTGGCACAGTAAAATGTTTATTTCACTTTTTAAAACTTTACTGAGAAATAATTTACAACAAAATGCACCCATTTAACAGATATGTTCGCTCTTGAAATAACTGCCACAATTGTGAAAAACTCACAAGCCCCACAATAACCTCTTAAGTCTTTGCTTGTCCTTCTATTTCCTGTGTGCTATCACTGTCTGAACTTTCTGTTTATGTGACTCTACCTTGGCCACCCTGCCCTCACGGTTTCTGTATGTCCCTAATCGCCTATGGGTTACTGAAAGCTCTTTAAAATCTTTTCTGGTTGGAAACAGCATCTGCAACACCTTCGACAGCATTACTGATGAATATACCTGTGTTTTTTAGAGGTGTTTAATTACTACACTGCCAAGAATAAAAATGGATAAGCCTTCATATCTTCACAAAAACCCAGAAGGTATTTTTTTCCTTCAGAGCAGGGACTATATGTGTATGGAAGCATGCACACACACATTCACATACATGTACACACATTCACACACCTACATACATTATAGAGGTGTAAAATTATTTGGAGCCATTTAATCATTTATTATTTTTATTTCATTCGCTATACATTGTATTTATTCAAAATTCATTTCACATTTCCCTCTACAATTCCCCTTCGCAAAATTAATTTATATTGGCAATGTCTAATGAAAAAAATCATAGACTCCCAAGGTTTGGGTATATTACAAAAAATATACCCAAAATGCAACAGCTTTTGTTCCTATTTTTGTTCCTACTGGCCAATGTCTACTTTAAAATCTCGATTAAAGAACATGTGTACCCACTGGACTACAAAATCCTTTGTGTTTGTCCTTCGAAGAAAAAACAGCTTGGATGTTAAACAATCTTCAATGACATGGCCACTTCTCTGAAGACTGGCCCACAATCAATGAGCACTGTCACTCTCACACCCAAGTTCTTGGACAGTTACCTTGTCTGATGATCACTAAACAAATGTGTAGTGGTTGTCTATTATGATAAGAAATGAGGGCAAGAAGAATAAGACATTAATACTGATCTCAAATTGATCACAGTTTAGTGGAGAGAACTGAAAATAATAACCCAGCATTCACAAAAAGGTATAAACAAGGTAAGATAAAGAATGCTAAGTGCTGCAAGATAAATAAGTAAGTCAAAACCTTAGACGTGTGCATGGGCACTATTTTCATAGTCCATCCTTTTTACTTATGCTTTCTCCTTGATTTTGGACCCTGCCTTCCATTCTCCCATTGGATTAATCAAGGGTGTTTTTTTCCCTCATCTTGTTTGCCAAGAGAAAGCTACTGGTTCTGCAATAACTATTCCTCTCTTCCATAGTAACAAACCCTATCAATTCTTCAGGGAGATAAAGAGCCATCCAAAGACTATACAGTGCTAGTCTATGCTGCTGAGCCTTTTTTCCCTAGTCTTGCCGAAGAGACTGGAAGTTTCCACCCCTTTTTGTCCTTTCAGAATTTTTGCTGGATGGCCTACAGGTAGATTTTTGAACTGGGACCAATATCTCAAGCCATGGGGTAAATTGTGAATGCTGGGCAGGTGGAGTGAGGGGCAGGGGATGAGAAAATCAGCCTCATGGGAAAGCAGTAGCTCAGAGCCATCCCAGCAGTGCCGAGTTGTCTAACTACAAACTTTCACGTGAGAAAAAGATACGGCTTCCTTGTTCAAGCCTTTGCCATTTATTGTTTCTCTAACCCCCAAGCCTGGTCATGCTAACACACTTTGTATGACCATCGTCCTCACAAGGCGAGCCCTTCATCACAGTTTTAATTCCTTCTGCCCCTTAGCTCATACTTTCTGCATTTTGTTTCTAGATTAGTATAAAAACATGTATTCTTTTAAATGCTGTTTGTATAGAACTGACTTCATTAATTTATTTGGTTAACACTGCTTTTGTATTTATTTTCTTGCCTCTTCTGTATTCATCTATTCATCTCCCACGAAGTACATTTTTCCACAGTCACAGAGAGTCAGGTAGAGATAAATTTGCTAAATGTTTATGTATGTAAATGTATCTTACTAATCATTCAAGTTATGAGATACAAAACAATTTATCTGAGGATGGAATTTATTTTAAAAATGCCTTTTTCTTTCATATTTTTTATAACCTGACCATTTTTTTTTCATCCAAATACTGCTGAAACCAATTCTGAAGTCAATCTAATTCTTATGGTTCTGTAGGTAATTAATGTCTGCACTCTCCTAGCTTTTAGGATATTCTCCTGGCCTTAAAAAATTATCACAATGTTTTGCAATATGTAATTGTTTTTTTTCTTTTATCGTTTATTTATTAACCCGATTGCTGCTCAATGAAGTTTTGATATCTGAGGATTCTATCTTCTTTTTGTACTGGGAAACTAGCAGCTTTCATGACTTCAATAATTGCATTACTATTTTTATCTTTATTCTCTGCTCTGAAACTCTGCCCGAGAGAGATTGGCACCTCTCTATCTATTCTTCACTTCTCTTCCCTTTTCCTTTTCACTTTCCATTTTATCCTAGTATGCTGGGGAAATTCCTCCCCCTAATTTTCCACATCATTAATTTTTGTTCAGCTGTATGCATTCCACTGCTTAACCTGCCTATTAACTTTTTTTAATTTTAGTAATTATATCTTTCATTTCCAAGATCTTCAATAAATTCTCTACTTAATTACAATTCTTTTCTTTGTGGAAGCGACACCCTAATTTAAATCTCTGAATAAATATGTTGACCTTATTTTCAATGTCTGTTTTCCTTGGATCTAGCAGTTGGTTGCCTTTGATGGTCCTGGCGCACACTTCAGTGATTCAGCAATTATTGACCGAGAGCTCCTTTCTGCGGTTGGGAGTACCTGCCAGAGTGTGGGCTGTAGCCACTTGTGATCTCCACTCTGGCAAACAAAAATAAATACTCTGGTTCTTGTGTTTGGCTCGGTGAGAGAAAGACATGGATAAGATGTATTTCAGGATTTAATCTCAAAAGTTATTTTTGGTCTTAATTTCTCACAGCATTTTCAACCACTCTAGGACACAGTTCTGCCCATAAAACTCTGGAATTTTTTTTAAAAACATAGCCTCTGATGCTAATTGACTATTTGTACCCCAAGTTCAATGTTATCCTCCAATCAAACATTTTTGCGTATTTATGTTACCCTACTGTTAGATGGCTTTTAGAACACTCTCATGGAGGCCCCACAGAAACTGAGACACTGGATTTTGTGGGGATTGATTCTATTTCAAAGAACAGATGACTAAATTTTATGATGAATTGGTGACTTGTCCTTTGACAGTACAGCTACTAGACAAAATGTAGTGCTTTTCTGAACACTCCACATTAAAAACTTGGGCAAACTGTTAAAAAAATGAGCTAACCACTTAATATCTCAAAACATTTCAAATTACTACAACATGAATATGCAAACCCTGAAAGATTTACTCTCACATTGCAAATATGAGGACATTTCAAAACACAGATAAACTAAAGATCATCTCTTAATATCAATAGCTCTTCTTAGTCTGAGAGCAGAAAACTATGCATACAAATATTGTTTACCAGTATAAACACTGGCCTTCATGTCGGTGAAATGTTTGTGTGAGAAAGTATGATCAATGCTACATACCTTTACAGTAATATTAGTCTGTAACTAGTCCCTCTTCCATAGTATGAGCATTACAGTTACAGATGAACTTTATCTCTTTATGTTCACCTAGAATTCCCTTCACTTGTTTTTCTCTCCTTTTCTGTTGAACTTCATCTTTTAAATGGTCATGTATAATTTCACATAAATTAAAATGCACATTCTTAATACAGTATAGTTTGATGAGTTTGGGGTCATCAGACCAATTAAGAAATATCGCATGTTTTTTATCCCGAAAAGTTCTCTCAGATTTTTTTTGTTGTCAACCAGCCACACCCCAACAGAGTTATCTACTATTCTGATTGCTCCTGCCATAACTAGTTTTAACTGTCATAAAAATTCATAGAAATAGAACCACACAGTGCATTGTTTCTATGCCTTATTCTTTTGTCAATAGGATATGAAATCAATTCATAGTTTGCATATAACAGTAGTTGATTCCTTTTTATTGTAAATGGTATACGGCAATATTTATCCATTTGTGTATTGATGGGCATATATTTTGTTTTTCCCCAATTTTAGCTAGTACAGATACAGCCACTGTTAAATTCACCTGGAATCCTTTGTGCAGAGATGATTTTCTTTCTCTTGGGTAAATGGATATGAAAACTGCTGAGTCAAATGGCAAGTGTGTGGAAGTTTATAAAAAAGCCCCTAAACGGTGTTCCAGACTGACTGTTTCACTTGATACTTTTATCAACTTGCTATTAAGCATCTTTCAGGTTCTTGTGGTCCATGTAGAGTTCTTTTTGTAAATTATCCATTCAAATATTTTGCCCATTTTTCTGCATTCTTATAATTAAGTTATATGAATTCATGATAGATTCTGGATTGAAATCCTGGTCAGATATATGCATTGTGGTATTTCCTCTCAGTCCATGGATTATGGTTTCATATT
This sequence comes from Carollia perspicillata, assembly GCA_004027735.1. Taxonomy (NCBI): domain Eukaryota; kingdom Metazoa; phylum Chordata; class Mammalia; order Chiroptera; family Phyllostomidae; genus Carollia; species Carollia perspicillata. The sequence continues at coordinate 9,996 of PVKM010045791.1, forward strand.
TCTAATGTCATCTGTCTTTAAGGTATAATGTCTTTTTTGAATAATGTCTCATTTATATTGTTTCATTTTTTCTTTGCCTCTCCCACTGTCTCAAATATATGTTAGCCTCACAAACCATTTGAGCTTTTTTTATTTTCTGTTTTCTGAAAATGTTTATGCTGGGTTGGCATTATTTCCACTACATGTTTGATAGAATCAACTAGTGAAATAAATGTTATCTGAAATATTTTTGTGGGAATGTTTTTGATAATACATTCAATGTTTTTCATCATGATATGGCAGTTCAAAATTCTAATCGTTTCATCAAGTTTGGTAAGCTGCACGTTTCAAGGAATTAGTGTATTTCCTGAGTTGTTGAATTTATTGTCACTAAGCCACACATAATATTCTTTGACTATGAGGCCAATATCTGAAGACTCTGTAGCGGCATCCCATCCACAATTCCCACTTTTGATCACTTGTGTTACCTATTTTATTTGTTAACATAAGTAAAGATTTGTTATTTCTCAAGTTGTTTTAAAGAGAGCCACTTTAGTTTATTATTTAGTTTTTATTATTTAGTTTATTATTTACATATTTCTTTAGTTGTTTTCCTGTCTTTTAAAAATATAGTCTTTTATTTTAATTGTTTTTACTTGTTCTTCATTTCTAACTTCTTTAGGTATAATGTCATAATACAAGTTTTTAAACACTTTCTTCCCAATATTTCTATTTAAAGACATGCTCTTTATGGACTGCTCTGGAACTGTAAAGACTGTTTATTTTCGTATGTTAAAATATTTTTATTTTATCTTTGTGTTTTTTAATACCTAAGCCTTTTCTTAATTTCCAAATATTGGGTTATTTTGACAAAACTTATTCATTTCTATTTTAATTGTATTTTACACAGAAAATGTGTCTCTTACTCCAGTCCTTTTAAATGTATTGAGAGTGCTTTATGGCCCCGCATATGTTAATAGTAAGGGTTTGACACATTTTTCTAACTTGGAGGAACGTGAACTCCACAGTCCACTGACATGAACAGAACCTGACATTTCTGGTCAGTTCTGTCGGCTTGGTGGTGGGTTCTTTGTCCCCTCGATTCTTTGAAGAATTGCTCCCTTGTTTACAAGTCTTAGGTCACCCACAGTTTCGAGAGATTACAGAGGTTGAGGTTGTTCCTTTGCGGTCCCCTCATTTCTGGATTGTCTCTCCTCACTTGTATTCTCATATCAGTGCCCTTAAACACCATCTCTGACTGCTTATGCCAAACAAAACCTGCAAATGTTTGCTTCATTTCTAGCATCTTGTACTGTAGACACAGTGGGGAGCTCTTCTCAGAGCAAAAGTTTTATAAACATAAATCTCACCCAGTGTAAAAAAACTTCTTTCAAGGGTCTAATTCCATTCCGCCTGCTTGTAATCTCCTATTCATTCTAATAAAAGCCTCTGTAAAGCTTTCAATCTGTTGTCCATAGTAACTTGTCAGGGGTTTATTATAATGATTACTTGAGGTAAGATTAGTGGGATAGAGGTTATTCTGCTTTTACTGAAATCAGAACTTCCACCATGAAAATATCTTCTCCCTAGCTGAAATAATAATGGATTACAAATTTTGAGTAAGTATAACCTTCAAAATTATGCAATACAAAATATATTTAAACCTACTTGAAGATGGTTTGATCTTCTCAGTTTTAAGAGTTTTTTTTTCTCTGTATCACTTCTTGAATGTCCTAGGTTCAACAGAATCCTCGAAAATGTGTGTGTTTGAATATTTCCTGGTCCCCTATTTAGTGAGTGTATAGTATCCTCACAGAAATGTTGGTATAGCTGAGGAAAAAGCTTATCAATAAAATCATATAAATTAAATAACCTAAGGACGTGAAATATGTTTTAAATCTC
>PVKM010045792.1:0-11880 GCA_004027735.1 Carollia perspicillata
CCCCTACAAGGAAGGACCCACTGCGGAGCTATGAGAAGTGTGGTCAACTCCCAAACCCCCACTGTTCAGGTCTACATCAGCTTTTGAGCCAAGGTCATGCTCTTCTTGTGGTGGTCTTTGACCAATGATTGAGAAAAAGCACTGCTGAATGAACATGTTCTTTGTGGAGTGTGCCCAACTAAAGACAAACAAGGCAGTAGTACAAGGGCCTAGCTCTTTCTACCCCTGGGGGGCTCCTGTAATGGGCAGTCTTGCTCCAGAGCTCCCTGTTGGGCTGTCAGAGACCTTCATGTCTGTACTGTTGTCTGATGGCTCCCCTCCCCTCCCCTCCCCTCCCCTTTCCTTTCCTTTACTTTCCTAAGTGTTATTCCACAATAAGCCTTCCAACTCAGTCTGCTTCCCAAAGAATGCAAACCAGTTCAACTTATATTCAGAATATTTTTTAAAAAACCCACAATTCAATTAACATAATAGCAGCTAACCCAATAAAAAAACAGGCAATATACTTGAATAGGCACTCCACAGAAGAGAATATCCATGTGATCAATAAACAAGGGTTCTTAAATTAATTTCCTGGAACTGCTACAACGAATTCCCACAGCCTTGGTGGCTTAAAGCAACAGAAATTTATTTTTTTACAGTCCTGGAAGCTAAAAGTCTGAAATCTAGGTTTTGGCAAGGTCATGCTACATCTGGAGGCACTGGGCAAAAATCTGTTCCTTGAGTTTTCTAATCTCTAGGCGCTGCTGGCATTCCTTGGCTTTGGGCTACATCAGTCCAATCTCTGCCTCCATCTTCCCCTTCCTTTCTGTCCTATGTATGTCTAATCTCCCTCCACCTTACCCTGATAAGGATACTTACTTTTTATGGCATTTAGGGCCCATAAAAATAATCCAAAATAATTTTTTCATCTCAAAATCCTAACTTAATCACATCTACAAAAACTTTACCATTTAAGATAATGTTAACAACTTCCAGGAATGAGGGCTTGATATCTTTGGGGGGCACCATCCAGCCCACTAAAGCTTGTATCATTAGTCATCAGGGAAATGCAAAACAAATGCAAGTTAAGATTGAAAGGTGCTGCCCTGACCAGGTGGCTCAGCTGGCTGGGCGTCATTCTGCAAAGCAAGGGGTGCACAGGCCTGGGTTGCAGGTTTGTCCTGGCCGAGGTTGGGGCATACACAGGAAGCAACTGATCGATGTTTATTTCCCTCTATAGTTTACCTCTCTTTCCCTCTCTTTCAAAGTAAATAAATAAAATCTTTTTTTTAAATATTAAAATGTGCTACTACTTCACACCTGCCAGAATAGCTAAAATGAAAAATATAACATCAGTGTTGGCAGGAATGTAGAGCACCCAGGACTCTCATGCATTGCTCATGTGCAAGTTGTTACGACTATGCCATACAGCTGGTTGGCAGTACCAGAGCTGATCAAATGCATGTGCTATGACCCAAAAACTTTGGTTCTAGATATGCAGCAGTTTTAAAACACAGCTGTAAATTCTTTGGCACTTTCTTCATCAAGAAGTGGATGCATATATTCACTGCCTTTGAATCACGGAAGGCTTCTGATTGTTTTCACCACTAAAGCATGGTGTTGGTGACACTGTGTGACTTCTGAAGCTGGATCATGACAGGTTTTTCTCTTTTCACTTTGCTTTCTAGAAAACTAATTTTTAGAGCCCCAAGCCTCCAAGTAAGAAGTCTGATTATATGAGGCCACCATACCATGGAGAAACCTTAAACCACATGGAAGGGCTACGGATAAGCACCCTGGAACAGAATCCCAGCCGAGCCCAGCCTTTGAGTTATTCCAGCCCTGACACCACCAGGTAAGTGAATGAAGAAGTCCCCACATGATTCCAGTCCCTAGCCATTGCCTCACCCCCAGACATTTTAGTTTTCCCATCTGAGGCCCCAGACAGCGTGGAGCAGAGAGAAACTACACCTTCTGTGTCCTACCCAAATGCCTCACCTACAGAATCTGTGAGTACAATAAACTGCTGTTCGATACCACTAAGTTTTGGGGCACCTTGTCATGCAAATATAGGTAACTGGGACAATATTCACCAGAAATATATACATGAATTCATTGAAAGACAAATATAAGAATACTCATAGTCATAGTATTACGCTAGTCCCAAAGGGGTGGTTACCCAAAACACCCATCAGCAGTGGAATAGAGCAATAATTTGTGGTATATTGACACAATGGAATACTAAGCAACAATAAGAATAAACAAATTACAGCCGCATGCAACAATATGGATGATTCCCACAAACATTTAGGGCTTTGAACAACAGGAGCCAGACGCAAAAAACATGCACTTATTATCCCACATATGTATATTTTATACATAATTTTTATACAATTTATAAATAGGCAAAAGAAATCTATGACATTAGAAGTTGTGATAGCGGTTACCCTTGAGGGGAGTAGTGACTGGAATGTTTATGCTATACATGATATTCTGACAATTGATGGTCTCAAGGTTTAAAAGAAATCAAATTGGTTTCAAGTGGAAACTTGGAAGCCTACTAAGTTTTCAAGAGAACTGTACTGTCAAAAACATCCCAAGACTGGCCTACTGCAACCTGAGACAGTTAAATGTCCCAAAGGACATCACATGCCCCAAAGGACATCACATGTCCCAAATATGCACCAGCAGAGGCAGACAGTGAGTCAGTGCAGCTTCAGGAAGACTTGCCAGTGCCCACTCAGATGTGGCTGTGAAGGAGGAGGAACAAAGAAGAATCTCAGAGAAGGCAGGGGCATGACCACAAAGAGATATTCATATAGAACAGGATGTTTTTCCTAGAGGAACTCGGGGCTCCCAGATGAGCTAGCCAGGCAGCAATCCCTGCATCAAGGCTGGAAGTCTTCACCAGCTCTGCTCCACGGCACTTGGTGATTGCTGTGGACCAGGGACCGCTGCATGCTTCCCACTCTCCCCATTCCTGAATGAGACTTTTAATCACGTTAACCTAATCCTCTCAATCATTGTTCATCAGATGGTTTCTCTTTGAGCTTGGTCACTAGAACATAAAGAGTCACGTCTGAGCCTGACAGGAAGGGCTTTATGTCACCTGAAGATACTGGACTTACAGCTAGATATAATGGGTTGGAAGTTTGAGATTTTTTCTTTTGGGAGATGAGTGTGTTCTGTAGAGAAGTGAGTGTAAAATGGCTGTTTAATAGCCAAAAGGTAAACTGCCAGAGAGTGTCAGTTTCTTATCCCAATAGCTATTATTCTCTTCTTCCTTATGTCAGAATCACAAATATATTTGGGGTGGCAATGTAACCTGCTGAAGTTGCATAATAAGTTCTGGGCATGGAAATAAGCAGAAGTGTGAGACTTCTGGGAAGTATTCTTAGAGAAAAAGGTGTAAGCCCTCCTTACCATGCACCTTACAGCTTACTAGAATGCAGGCGTGAGGGCTGGACCTTGAGAAAGAGAGTCGTGGGCTGTAGGGCAGTGGGATAAGGAGATAAGAGACCTTATAACAGCCAAAGACTGCCTCACATCTGATTACTTTATGTGAAAAATTATTTTGTATTTTTTATAAACTACTATTATTTTGAGATTTCTGTCACATGGGCTTAATCTAGTTCTAACTGGTATATACACAAATTGTCAGATTCAGACTGTCCAACAAATGTCATGCAATAAAAATAAGAGGAAATTTATATTGGGATGGTTTTGTGGTAAAATTGCCAAATTGTCTCTAGTATTCTTACTAGAGACAAAGAGATATTAAAGACAGAAAGGACAAAGAATGACAAACTGATTGTTGACTTAAAAACAGAAGCCAATAAGCAGTTCAATGATGTCTTCAAAATACTAAAAGAAAACAGCTAGAGTTTTATATTCACCAAAATTCTACTTGAAAACTAGAGCAGAAAAAGATATTTTCAGATAGGACCTGCCACCAATAGACCCTTGACTCAAAAAGATATACTTCAGGAAGAATTACAAATGAGTTCAGAAGAAAGATCTATAGTATTAGAAGGAAAAATTAGCAACAAAAATTATAAACATATGGAGAAATCTAAGCAAACATTTGACTATTTAAAGTTATCATCACCATCATCATCATCTCTAATTGTGTGGATAAAATGAACAAAAATTATAGACAAGAATAGCATATAATTTGGGAGAGAGTGGTTTGAGTTAAAGTGTTCTAAGGTCGAGATTTCTGCTCAAGATGGCCGCATAGGCAGACATGGTTTGCCTCTTCACACAACCACATCAAAATTACAACTAAAATACAGAAAAACTATCACTCAGAACTGTCAGAAATTGAGTTGAATGGAAGTCTGACAACTACAGAATTTAAAAAACTACATCCATCCAAACTGGTAGGAGGGATGAACTCAGAATGGGCTGATCCCACACCCACATGTGGTGGATAAATATTTGGGAGAGATATCTTGGGAGCAAGGAGTCACAAACCCACGCTAGGCCCCCCAGACCAGCGCTCCAGTGCCAAGAATAAGTATCCATAACTTCTGGCTGCAAAAACCAGTGAAGATCGAATTGCTGGAAGAAACTTCTGGGGCCCCAAGCAGTTCCTCTTAAAGAATCCACACTTGGACTCATCTACTTAGACTTACTCCCTCTGAGCTCCAGCTCCAGTGTAGCCGCTTAAAAGGCACCAGTGGCATGCTGAGAGAAACCGCAGTGCCTGGCATCAAGGCAATCAGAGGCCATTGACCCTTTTCTAACCCTCCCCCCATAGAGCCATAGAGCCAGCAAGAGGGTGCCATATCTGAGACTCCATCAACCTGGCTAACACTATTTGACCTGCCTTGGACATTCCTAGAGACTCCACCCCACCCAATTTATAGGCCCACCCGAGCTGTTTTTCTAAATGAATGGCTGGTCTTCGCTCACACTGCAAGACTTCTTAAATCCTCTTAAACAAGCAACAACTGGCCTCAGTGAACCACAGGCCCAGCACTAGCAGCAGGCAGCCTAAATTCACGGCTTGGCTTTGCCTAGGAATTTCTAAGCCCAGGACAATTAGCAACCGTCTCAGACTGCTTTATAACTCATGCATGGTGGCCCCGGGCAAAACACAAGTGGGGGCTGACCTTGGCCTGCACCACCCAGGAAACCCTAGGGCCAGCACACGTAGTGGACAGGTACAGACACATCAGAGCACCACCACCCATACAGCTGATCTCCCACAGAGGGCAGAGATTGGTGGTAAAGGCTCACAGCCAATCCTTTCAGCTGACTGGACTAGGTAAATCTTCCCATTGACCTGCCGACAGCAAGCAAGGCTCAACTACAAGAGGAGGATGTACTAGGCCCACATGAAGCACGCAACTCGAGTATCCAGGCTGGGTGATAGGGGAGGCTGTGCCACTGGACCCTATAGGGCACCTACGAAATTAGGCCACACTACCAAGACACGGAATCAAAGCAGCTCCACCTAATACATAGAAACAAACACAGGGAGGATGCCAAAATGAGAACACAAAGAAACATGACCTAAATGAAAGAACAGATCAAAACTCCAGAAAGAGAGTTAAACAAATAGAGATAAGCAATCTATCAGATGATGAATTCAAAACACTGATTATAAGGGTGCTCAAGGAACTTAGTGAGGACCTCAGCAGCATAAAAAAAGATCCAGTAAGAAATAAAGGATACGCTAATTGAAATAAAGAACAATTTACATGGAAACAACAGTAGAGTGGATGAAGCCGAGAATCAAAACAATGATTTGGAACATAAGGAAGCAAAAAAACAACCAATCAGAACAAGAAAAAAAAAGAATCCAACAAAAACAAGGATAATGTAAGCAGGCATTCCAACAGTAGCATCATGGGGGTGCCAGAAAGAGAAGAGACAGAGTAAGAAAATGAAAATCTAATTGAAAAAAATATTGAATGAAAACTTCCCTAACTTGGTGAAGGAAATAGACATGCAAGCCCAGGAAGCACAGAGAGTCCCAAACAAGATGGATGCAAAGAGGCCCACTCCAAGACACATCATAATTAAAATGCCAAAGGTTAAAGATAAAGAGAATCTTAAAAGCATCAAGAACAAAGAAGACTGTCAGCTGATTTCTGAAAAGAAACTCTGCAGGCTAGAAGGGATTGGCAAGAAATATTCGAAGTCATGAAAAGCAGGGATTTACAGCCAAGATTGCTCTACCCAGCAAAGCTATCATTTAGAATCAAAGGGCTGCCAAAGAGCTTCCCAGACAAGAAAAAACTAAAAGAGTTCATCATTACCAAACCATTATTGTATGAAATGTTAAAGGGACTTATTTAAGAAAAAGAAGATTAAAACCATGAACACTAAAATAGCAATAAAAACATATCTATCAACAATTGAATCTAAAAACAAACTGAACAAACAGGAAGAGAGAATCATGGATACAGGGAGCATTTTCATTAATACCAGATGGAAGCGGGTGTGGGGGAATGGGTGAACAAGTGACGGGATTTAGAAGTACAAATAGGTATTTATACAATAGCCATGGGGATATAAAATACAATATAGGAAATGGGAGTATCCAAAGAACTTATACACAAAACCCATGGACATGAACAATGGTAGGGAGACAGCCTGAGGGAGTAGGAAATGCTGGGTGGAGGGGGGCAAAGGAGGAAAATCAGGGCAACTGTAATAGCATAATCAATAAAGTATAAGAAAAATACATAAATAAATTCTTCTAAGGTTTTTGTATCTTGGAGAGGAGGTTAAAGACATTAACTGTACAGATGCTATTAATTCACAGAAGAGCTAAATAAATGGAGGAGTATTCCAAGCTCATGGATAGAAACTCAGTATTGTTAAGATGCCAGTTCTTCCCAATTTAAACTGTAGATTAAATGCAATTTCAATCAAAATCGTAGCAAGTTATTTTGTAGATACTGACAAACTGATTCTAAAGTTTCTATCGAAAGGCAAAAGATCCAGAATAGCCAACATAATGTTGAAAGAGAAGAACGAAGTTGGAGAACAGACACAACCCAACTTCAAGACTAACTATAAAGCTACAACTACCAAGACGATATGGTTTTGGCAAAATAATAGACAAATAAATTCATGGATAGACAGAATAGACAGCACAGAGATAGACCATATAAATACAGTCAACTGATTTTTGACAAAGGAACAAAGGTAATACAGTGGAGAAAAGACATTCTCTTTAGCAAATGGTGCTGGAATAATTACACACCCACATGCAAAAACTGGTTGCAGACTTGGTGTGGTGAACACACAATACAGTATACAGATGATGTATTGTAGAACTGTATACCTGAAACCTATATAATTTTATTAACCAGTGTCTCCCCAATAAATTCAATTAATAAAAACTGAGTATACACACAGACCTTACACAGACCTTACACTCTTTACAAAAATTAACTCAAAAATAGATCATAGGCCTAAATGTAAAAAAAACTAAAAAAAAAAGCTAGATGACCTTGGGTTTGCTGATGACTCTTTAGATATGATACCAAAGACATAATCCATGAAAGAACTGATGAGTTGGACTTCATGAAAATTAAAATTTTCTGTTCTGGGAAAGATACTGTCAAAAGAATGAAAAGACAACCCACAACCTAAAAGAAAATATTTGCAAAGACACATCTGATAAAGGACTGATATTAAAAGTATGGAAAGAACTCTAAAAACTCAACAATAAGAAAACGACCCTATTTAAAAATGAGCCAAAAACCTTAACAGACACCTCACCAAAGAAGATATATAGGTGCTAAGCCTGTGAAAAGGTGCTTCATATCATATATCATCAGGGAAGGGTCAATTAAAACAATGAAATACCACCATACATGTTAGAATGTTCAAAATCCAGACCATCAACAACACGAAATGCTGGCTAGGATGTGGAACAGTAGGAACTCTCATTTGGCAAAAATGCAAAATGGTAGAGCCACTTTGGAAGACAGGTGTTTTGTTTCTTTTCCCACCTGATTTCATGTAAACATATCCTTACCATGGGATCCAGAATTTTGCTCCTGGGTATTTACCCAAAGAAGGTGAAAATTTATATTCACACAAAGGCCTGCACCAGGATGTTTATAGCAGCTTTGTTCACAATTGCCAAAACTTAGACACACCCTAGATATACCTCAGTAGGTGAGTGGATAAATAACCTGTGGCACATCCCGTTGTAAGTTCCAGGCAAAGGAATATTATTCAAGGAATATTATTCAAGACATGAAAGAACCTTAAATGCATATTACTAAGTGAAATACATATTACTAAGCCAATCTGAAAAGGCTACATACTATATGATTCCAACTATATGACATCAGGAAAAGTTCAGACTGTGGAGATGGTGGAAAGCTCACTGATTTCTGGGAGCTAGGGGTGACAGAGGATTTTTAGGGCTGTGAAACGGCTCTATATGACACCGCAATGGTGGATACATGTCATTATACATTTCTCCAAACCCACAGAATACAGAACAATAAAAGAGACTAAGAGAAGCAGTGGACTTTGGGCAATATTGTATCAGTGTAAGTTTGCCAGACGAGACCAATGCATCACTCTGATGGGGGATGGTGGTATCTGGGGAGGCTCCGCATGTGACGGGGCAGCAGCTGTACAGAAACCCCCTGTACCCTGTGCTCAATTTCGCTGTGCATTTAAAACTGCTCTAAAAAATTGTTTTTTAAAAACACAGAGGAAAAAAATTAGAAAAACAAGGAGAAATTGACTTATTCATTATCATAATGGGAGAATTTAATACAACTTTCTGTCATTTACAGACCAAATAGATGAAAAAAAATCAGTAAGCATATTAATGATTTGGACAACATAAATAATGCTTGACTTACACATACCTCTGCACTGATCAATTTAGGAAAACATTCTTTTCAAGTGCCCAAGATATGTTTCATAAAAATTGATCACTTACAACTACGTAAAGCAAGTCTAAATAAAGTTCAAAAGCATTGAACATTATCAATCACATACAGATTCACACAGATCATATTATCTAGCAAAAACAATGAAGTTAATCAGTAACAACAAAAAATCTATAGATTTGGAAATTAAAACTTACTGTGTAAATAACTCTGCCCCATGGCCTGGGGCAAAGGAAAATGGATGGTCTGAGGCTCCAAATTCTCATGAGTTGAAACAGCTAGTGAAAAATCTCTGATTGTAGGAGGACTAAAGAGCCTTTAAGAAAAGAGGGTCTACTGCTGAATTTGAAGCTGCTTTTACTTTTTAAGCATTTTCGGGGTGAAAAGGAGCTCTCTTATCTAATGTCATATGTCAATGATGATTGGCCTTGCTTAGGTTACATGTCCATAATTGAATCAATCGCTATGGATAGAAAAATGGAGTCTGATGGGCCAGTCTCAGCTGGGTTCTACCTCTGTATAGGTGAAGATAGGGGTGGGAGTGTCCTGACTCCTAGATTCTCCAAGAGCATATCAAAAGAGGTCCCTCCTGAGAAGGAAGCTGTTCACAAACAAAATCACCTTTTTTCCCATAAATACAATTCTATAAACGTCCCTGCCTAGCATAATACTATAACTCTATAAACAAAAAGTCAAGAACCAAAGTCATGTCTAGTTGTCATAGCTAGTTCCAAGCCCAGGATTTCATGGATTTGGCAGCCTAGAGCTAAAGTATAAGCTTAACCACCATCACCACTATCCTCAACATCCCTGGGACCCAATGACTGGGGGAAATCAGAAACATGGCACCATGTCTCCCATTTGGCAGTGGGGAGAAGGGAAACCCACGCAGAGCAGTTCCTCAAACACTCCATCTTGGCGGTGCAGGCCAGGGACAGCCCCAGGCAGAGCTGTCAGTCTTCGGGTCAGCCCACTCAGCTGCTTCACTTCCTACTAACTGCAAGGGCACCCCTGGCCTAGGGATTTCTGTGGCCACTTCTGAGGAGGGTGTAGGGGAAGACTCCCCATGAGGGGGGGGCTGCTTGAGTGGCCACTTCCTCTCAGCATAACTGCAGGACCTGGGACTTGCCCTGGGGGCTGAGCAATCACAGACCTCTGTTCATCAAGCTTGGAATTTTCTGGAAATATAATAACCCCACAATCCTAGTGGGCGGCTGTTCTATTTGAGTTTATAAACTCTGTTAACTAGTAACTAACTGGAGAAATTTATTCGTGGTCATGGTCCTTGAACTGAACTTGCCCTTGTGGTTTCTCACTCAGAGATAAGCACTGCTCCTTTGGTCTGGTGCTCAAATTGAGGGCTTTCTTCTGGACTTGAAATGAGAAACAGAGCTAATCTAATCCTTACCTCCAGTCTACATCCCAGTGCATGGTGGGAAAAGAGAATTTATTACCTCCAATTACAGGGTGTATCCAGGGGTGGACTGGCTTTAGGTATAGCTAGATCCTGTGACTCGAAGGATACAGTAAAAGCTCTGTCTCTTCATCTCTCAGCTCTGCTGGCCTCTGCTTGGCCTCATGCTAAATGAGGCTGTGTCCTTAAGACAGGAAAGATAGCTCCTAGAAATCTCAGATTCATACTCTTTCAAATGAATAAATAGCTAAGTGAACATCTCTCCCCCCATATCAATCACAGGTAATTCTCTGATTGGCCCATCTTGAGTCACATGGCCATCCATGTGGCCATATGGGAGGGGCGCTTTGGCAAGCCTGAGTCAGGGGCCCACCGGGTCATGAGGGTAGGAGACAGCACTGGACACTATGATTGGCAGCTCTGTGGGGGCTATCTGGAATGGGGTGGAACGCTTCAAAGAAAGGATGGTGGGTAAACAGAGACAGAAAAGGTCCACACTAGAGATGCAAATGAAAATGAAAGCCAAATAGTAAGATAAAGCATGGGGAATAATAGCTCTGCATTCATTTACATTAAGGGACTCCAGTTGGACTCTGGGATTCCTGACAATGAAAGCCAAGATGGAAACATGACTAGTGATGCAATCCAGATGGTTGCTGAGGTCTTCAGGCTCAGGGAGGTGCAAAGCACACCCCAAGTTCCCTTCTGTCTCCCTGGAGTCTCACTTTCTCAGAGTTTATTATCCCACAAGGGCTGCCCCTGTTCCATATCACAGGGCTCCCAAATGTGGGGTTTGCCTTTTATTTGAGTTCTACAAAAGATGCTGCTCACACGAAGCATTTGGTGAAGATTCTCATAGGAAAACAAAATTGTGGGGGTGGAGAGTAGTCTTCAAATGTCCTCTGGCTTCTGTTATAGGCTGAACTGTGTCCCCCAAAGCCTATATGCTGAAGTCCTAACCCCCAGTACTTCAGAAAGCGACTGTGGTTAGGGACAGAGTTTTTAAAGATGAAGTTAAAATGAAGTCACAGGGGGGCCCAAATCCAGTATGACCGATGTCCTTATGTGGAGAGGACATTAGGCCACAGACACCTGGAGAGGGAAGATCACGAGACGACACAAGGAGAAGATGGCCATTTACAAGCCGAGGAAAGAGGCTTTAGAGGAAACCAACCCTGCCAACACCTGAATCTCAGCCTTCTAGCCTCTAGAACCATGAGAGAATACATTTCTTTGGTTTAAGGCATCCAGTCTGTGGTATTTTGTTATGGCAGCCCTAGCAGATTGATACAACCCCTCTGTTACTGGCCTTAACCTCACCGCCACCTTCCAGGAACCTCTTCCAACTGTTCCCCTGGCCTCCCTGGATTTCCTCTTCTCCTTCTCACAGGCCGAACTCCCCTCTGTCTCAGGAAGAGCTGTCTGGGCCTTATCTTGAGCTGCTTGGCCTACGGAAACACCCAGTTCTTGGGCTCCTGCTCCCATGCCTTCAGCTTATCAAAATATTTTCCCAAACAAGGACATTTTCCTGCCTCAGAAGAATTCTACCACCAACAATTAAGACCAAAACATTTCCCCTCATTGAGCATTGTGCCTGTGCTGGAG
>PVKM010045793.1:0-11881 GCA_004027735.1 Carollia perspicillata
GGTACGCATGTATACATACACACACACCTGAAAAGAAGAAAGTCTGAACACGAATGAACTTATCGAGTGAAAGAAGTTAGAAAAGATAACTGTGAACTCAAGAAGAAACAAAGAAAAAAGATACAGGTAAGAACAAAAATCAATAAAGTAGAAAACAACTGAGATGGCCTAAAAGGCAAAAGGTCAGGGAAAGAAAAGGAAAAATAGTACAAACGAACCATACCGGGAAAGAAAAAGATGTGACTATAGACATAAGTTTACAAAGTCATGAGACTACTATGTATGACTTTATTGTAATCATTAAAATTTTAGATAAAATGGAAACACTTATAGAAAGTATAACTCAAAAAGAAATAGAAAAGCAGAAGAGACATATGGCCTTTTAAATATTTAATTAGTGATTTAAAATCTATCTACAAAAAGAGTTGACCTCGAAGAGTTTTACAGGTAAGTTATTCCCAGTTTTCAAAAAAAATTGAATTCCTATCTTAGGCAATCTGTTCTAAAAGAGAGAAAAAGGAGAGAACTTTTAAACCCACTATATGATATTAATGTAACCTCAACAACAAAAACTGGAGAAGACATTACAAAAAGAAAAAAATACAAGTAAATTTCATTTATAAACAAAATCATAAAACTTTGAAATCAAACATTAGTGAACCAAATCTAGTAATGTTAAAAATAATGCATCATGACCAAGTTGGGTTACCAAAGAAATGAAAACTTAATAACCAAAAGCTATTCATGTAGTTTGCTACATACCTGATAAAGAAGACAAAACATGTGATCACCTCCAAAGATGTCCACTCACAGGGGTGTCCAACCCGCGGCCCGCAGGCCACCTGCAGCCCAGCATGGCTGTGAATGCAGCCCGACACAAAGTTGTAAATTTACTTAAAACCTTTTGTTTTGTTCATCAGTTTTCATTAGTGCTTGTGTGTTTAATGTGTGGTCCAAGACAACTCTTCTTCCAGTGTGGCCCAGAGATGCCAAAAAGTTAGGCGCCCCTGAGAGAGGATGCACTTGACAAAATTAAATAATCACTTATAACTAAAATCTCTTGGCATATACTAGGAATAAAAAGAATAACTCAGTATAGTTTATCAAATGTTAGTCTACAGTAAAAGTTATACTTGGTGGATCTCTAAAATAATTCCGCTAAGTTCAGGAACAAGGCAAGGATGACTATTATCAAAAGCCCTTACTCAACATTGGCCTGTAAATCCTGTCTGACGAAGCAACGACAGGCAGTAATAAAGTAAACAAAGATCCAAAATAAAGGTGTACTTATTTGTGGGTGCTACAATTATCTATTTTTAAAAATCCAAGAGAAGAGAAGTAATAGGGCAACTATTACAAGAAATAAGGAAATTCCCAAGTTACCTAATTTAAAACTAATTTTTAAAATTGTTTCCTAAGTACCTGCAAAAACTGTTAGAAAATATAATTTTAAAAAACATACTATTTACAGTTGTAGCAAGCACTATAAAATCTTCATAATATAGCTAATAAAAGGTGTAAAATATTTACAGGGAAAAGTATACATATATTAAATAATATAAATGTATCATTTTTCAAGAAGGCTCTAAGTGGAGGAATACACCACATTTCTGGATGGGAAGTCTGCACATTGTGCAAATGGCAAAATTTTCCAAATTAATCTATTTAAATGCACTTTATCAATCCCAATAGTCATTGGTTTTTTAAAAAAATATAGGAATCACGTAGCTAATCCTAAAATATTGGAAGGGTCAGGACTAAGGAAAGTCAAAACAATTTGAATCCATAGTCAACAATACGATATTGTACACTTGAAATTTGCTGAGTAACTCTTAAATGTTTTCTAACACACACACAAATTGTAACTATGTGAGGTGATAATGTGTTAACTATCATTTTTGAGGTAATAATTTAAGAACATATGCATATATCAAATCATTACATTGTACACCTTAAACTTAAAAATGTTATTTGTTAATTTATTTCAATAAAGCTGGAAAACAAGCAAACAAATTTGAAGACAAAAAATGCACTGCACCAACTAAGTATAGCTATTAGCTATAATGTTAACATTACAGTACTGTGAAGGAATAGACAAATGGGGCAGAAGAATAGTATAAGTTGCCTGGGCTGATGTAGCTCAGTGGATTGAGCATGGGCCTGTGAACCATAAGGCTGCCGGTTCAATTCCTAGTCAGGGCACATGTCTGGGTTGTAGGCCAGATCCCCAGTAGGGGGCATGCTAGAAGCAACCACACATTGATGTTTCTCTCCCTCTGTTTCTCCTGCTCTTCCCCTCTCTCTAAAAATAAATAAATAAAACCTTTTAAAAAGATAACAACATAAAAAGAATAGTATAGGGAGTTCAGGAACTGACCCACATGTATATGGGGATTTGTATTTAACAGAAATAGCATTTCTAATACTGGGAAAGTCTGGACTACCCTTATGAGGTGCTGAAACATTTAACTTTCTATTTGGAAAAAGATAAAATTAGATCCCTCTTTCACCATATAAGCAAAAGTAAATTCCAGCTGGACAAAATTTAAATGTGAAGAGCAAAAATTTAGAATTTTTAGAAACAATATGGAATGATATCTTGGATGGAGAGTTATGAACAGATTTATTAAATAAAGAACAAATACCCACAAACCTTAAAAAGATTTATGATTTGACTACATTAAATTTAAAAAGTTATTCATAATAGAGGATTACAAACAAAATAAAAAGGCTAGCTACAGTTTGGAAGAAGATAACTGCAATTCAAATAATAATGTCAGAATAAATACAGAACAATTACAAGCATGCAAGAGGAAAGCATAGCCTAGTATTTTTAAAAAGGGGCAAGGATTAAAACTGTTATCTCTCCCCTGTCTCCTTTTCCCTCTACTTCTTTCTCTGTCACACGTATGTGTGCACACATGCCCCACCACCAACCAAATTGGCTAGTAAACATACAAAAATGCTTAAGCTTATGAGTAATCAGGGATATGTAAATTAGGACAATAAAATGCCTTTAAAAAAAGGTTTTATGTATTTATTTTTAGAGAGACAGGAAAGGAGTGAGCGAGGGAGAGAAACATCAATGTGTGGTTGCCTCTTGCAATGCCCACTGGGAACCTGGCCTGCAAACTAGGCATGTGCCCTGACTGGGAATCGAACCAGCGACCCTTTGTTTTGCAGGCCAGTGCTCAATCCCCAGAGCCACCCCAGCCAGGGCTAAAATGCCTTTTATAGCTATCTATCAGGTTGAAGAAACTTTAGTCTCACAAGTGATGGTGAGGATGCAGAAAAATAGAAATTTCTAACTAATCTGGCAGAAATGTGAATTGGTACAACCACTTGGGAGAGCAGTTTGTCAGTACGGAGAAAAGTGAAGAAGCGCATTCCCTACTACTTAGTAATTCTGCTTCTCAGTTTCTACACTAAAGAAGTTACATCTTGTGCACAAACATACATGCACAAGCATGTTCACTGCAACTACAGCAAAAAGTAAATAACATTGTCCTCCAATAGGAAATGGATAAACTGTGATATACTAGGCTGTGGTTAAAACAAATGATTTTTTTAATCAAATAGACACAGGACCTGAATAGATATTTCTTCAAAGTGTATGTTACAGATGGCCAACAGACACAAAAATATGCTCAAAGTTGCAAATCATCAGAGAAATGCAAATTAAAACCACAGAGAAATGCAAATTAAAACCACAATGAGATATCACCTCATACCTGTCAGAATAGCTATCAACAAATCAACAAACAAGTGTTGGCGACGATGTGGACAAAAGGGAGCCCTGATCTTCTGTTGGTGGGGCTGTAAATCTGTATAGCCAGTGTGGAAAACAGTATGGAGGATCCTCAAAATATTAAAAACAGAACGACCATATGACCTAGCAATTCCACTTCTGAATATTTATCCAAAAAAATCCAAAACACTAATTGAAAAAGATATTTGCGCCCATTTTGTAGCATTATTTACAATAGCCAAGACATAGAAGCAACCCAAATATCCGTCCATTCAATGAATGGATAAAGAAGATGTGGTACATATACGCAATGGAATATTGCTCAGTCATAAAAAGAATGAAATCTTGCCATTTGTGACAACATGGGTGGACCTAGAGAGTATTATGCTAATTGAAATAAGTCAGGTGGAGAAAGACAAATACCTATGATTTAACTTATTTGTGGAAGCTAAAAAAAATAATAAATGAACAAACAAACTTATAGATACAGAAAATATTTTGATGGTTGCCAAATGGGAGGGGCATTGGGGGGTGGGTGAAAAGGTAAAGGGATTAAAAAATATGAATTGTTAGTTACAAAAATTGTCATGGGGATGTAAGTAGAGCATAAGAAATATAGTTGAAACATGGTTATAAGTATGCATGGTGTCAGGTGGGTGATCATTTATAGGGTATATAAATGTCTAATCACTACATTGTACACCTGAAACTAATATAATATTGTATGTCACTTGTAATTGAAAAACAAATTTAAAAAAATTAACATGAGTGAACTAGGTCTACATTGTATCCATATAACGTAAGTCTCTAAAATATACTATTGAGTAAGAAAAGCAAGGTGCCAAAAATATAAACAATATGATGCCATTTATGTGGCATGCATATCAAAATGTGATGCACATAAAACAACAGTAAATGGTGTGTTGAATATACACATGTGTAATGAAGGTACAGAGTCATGCATGGCAATAACATAGCAAATTCTGGCAGCGGTCTCTCTGCAGATGAAAGGAGAAGGGATATAAGTGAAAGACGGGGCGGTTTTAGCTGGTTTTATCTTTTTGTCTTTCCTTTGCTGTGAGTGATCTAAAGTAAATATGGAAAAATGTTAACAGTTGTTAACTCGGATGGTAGGCATATGGTCTCTCTTTTATTTTCTGCACCTTTCTGTATGTTTGCAATATTTATTAATTTAAAAAATTAGACTATAGAAACATTTTTTCAGAGCTGAAAAACAGAAATCCAGTATTTTCCCTCTGATCTTCTTCAATAAAATACACACGTGTGCAATTCTCATGGGCCAGCTCTGGGAACGCTGGTTGTCAGAGGCGCTGTCTGGAATTCAAAGACTATATGTCCTAATGGGGAGAAAGGTAACGACTATTCCTCATCCCTTTTGCTACCTGCCAATGAGGAAAACAAACTGCAGTTTTACATTTGAGCTAAATATAAATGCAACAGGGAAAGACCCAAGGGAAGGGCTTTCCTCACGGCCACATACTTGGCTGTCAGGCCTGCAGATAGCAGTCACAAGTTCTCTTTCCCTGCCAAAATGTCGCTGGACGGCAGTGCCTGTCTTTGTGCGTGTGGCATGACCAGGGCCGCTGGACTCTAGGCCTCTTCACAGACTGCAGGTAGCAGGGTTCTTCTGCAGCGGCTGTGTCCTCCCAGGGTCACCCTGGATCATTGGTTTATGGGAATAGAAAGATTAAAAAAAAAAAAGAGGAGCTCACCATGGAGAAAGTAATCGCTGCCAAGGGCTGAGGCAGGGAAGATGAATAGGGGAAGCACTTTTAGGGCACTGAAACTACTTTGTATGATACCACAATGACATGGTGGATACATGTCATCATACCTTTATCCAGAGCCATAAAACGTACATACCAAGAACGAACCCTAATCTAAACTGTGGACTTTGATTAATTTGGACGTATCAATGTAGGTCCATCAATTATAACAAATGTATCACCCTGGTGGGGTATATTAATCATGAGGGAGCCTAAGCATGTGTAGGACTGGGGGTATATGGGAAATCTCTGTATCTGTCTCTTTATTTTGCTGTGAACCTAATATTGCTTTACAAAAATAAGTGTTTTAAAAAAGGAGCACAGACTTCTAGCCTAGATGGAGGTGTAGGTAAACACCATTCACCTTCATGCACAATTATAGCAAAAATTACAACTAAATTACAAAACAAATTTCACCCAGATTCATCAGAAAATTGAGCTCTATGGAAGTCAAATAACCAAGGATTTAAAGGCGCCACATTTATTCAGATAGGTAGGAAAGGCAGAAATGCAGAGGTAGGGAGAGTCACTGAGAGGTGGCAGAACAGACAGTGGCGTGTTCACATGAGGTGGATAAAAACCAGGAGGGATACCTTGGGAGTGAGTGACCCCAGCCCCAGACCAGACCATCCAGCCCAGGGTTCCAGTGCCAGGAAGATAAGTCCTTATAACTTCTGGCTGCAAAAACCAGGAGGGGTTAGGGTGGTGGAAGAAACTGAGATTCTCAAGAAATTCTCTTAAAGGGTCCACAACAGATTTAGGGCTCGTGCAGACCCACCCCCTCTGGAATTCAGCACCAGGGCAACAGCTGGAAGGGCACAAGTGGCATACAGGGAGAAAGTGAAGTGACTTGCAAAGGGGTGAGTGCCAGGGATACAGCTTTCTCTTGGACAATCTCCAGAGGGCAGGCAGCACCCCGTCCCCTCTCTGAGGCCTCCCCCACACAGAACCACAAAGCAGCAAAATGGGTTGCCCTGCCCTGCAATTACCTGAGGCTCTGCCCCACACAATTTAAGGTGCCCTTTTTATACTAGGCCATGCTACTAAGACAGGGAGTCAAAGCTGTTCTACCTAATACACAGAAACAAACACAGGGGAGGCCACCAAATGAGACAAAGAAATATGGCCCAAATGAAAGAAAGGTTCAAAATTCTAGGAAAAGAACTAAATGAAATGGAGATAAGCAACCTATCACATGTAGAGTTCAAAATATTGGTTATTGGGATGTTCAAAGAACTCACTGGGTACTTTAACAGCATAAAAAAGACCCAGGCAGAAATGAAGGTTGCATTAAGTGAAAAAAAGAAAAATCCACAGAGAACTAACAGTGGAGGGGATGAGGTCAAGATTCAAAACAATGATTTGGAACATAAGGAAGAAAAAAGCATCAAGCAGAACAGCAAGAAGAAAAAAGAATGAAAAAAAAAACAAGCAAGCATAGGATAAGGAGCCTGTAGGACATCTCCAACTGTACTAACATCTAGATCACAGGGTTGCCAGAAAGAAAAGAAGAGCAGGAAATTGCAAACTTATTTGAAAAAATAATAAAATAAAACTTCCCTAATTTGGCAAAGGAAACAGACATACAAGTCCAAGAAGCACAGAGAATCCCAAACAAGTTGTACTCAAAGAGAACCACACCAAGACACATTATAATGAAAATGTAAAAGTTTAAAGATAAAGAGAGAATCTTAATAGCAGCAAGAGGAAAGCAGAGAGTTACCTACAAAGGAGTGCCCATAAGACTATCAGCTGATTTCTCAAAAGAAACCTTGCAGGAAAGAATGGACTGGCAAGAAGTATTCAAAGTGATGAAAAGCAAGGACTTACAACCTAGATTACTCTATCCAGCAAAGTTATCATTTAGAATGGAAGGACAGATAAAAGGCTTCCCAGACAAGTAAGATTACAGGAGCTCACCATCACTGAGCCTTTATTTTATGAAATGTTAAAGTGAACTATATAAGAAAATCAAAATAATGAACATTAAAATGGCAACAAACACACAACTATCAACAACTGAATCTAAAAAACAAACAAACAAGAAGAACAGGAACAGAATCATAGATTTGGAGATCATTTGAGGGTTATGAGCTGGGAGGAGGGATGAGGAGAATGGGAAAAAATGCGCAGGGATTAAGAAGTACAAATTGGTAGGTACAAAATAGACAGGGAGATGTTAAGAATAGGATAGGACATGGAGAAGCCAAAGAATTTATATGCATGACCCATGGACATGAACTAAGGGAGGGGGTTACTGGAGGGAATAGGGGTACAGGGCAGGGGGGAAAAGAGGGAAAAATTGGGGCAACTGTAATAGCATAATCAATAAAATATATTTTTTAAAAAGGAGCCCAGAGTCTAGTGGGGAAAACAAATGTGAAGATCAAGGCATATGGCCCATAAAAGAGGTAGAAACAAAATGCCAAAAGAATTGGGGACATGAGAAGAAATGAGATTTTGGAGGATTTCTTGGAATCAGCAGAATTTCAGAGCAGTCTTATTTCTGGTCAATAAGTATGTGCCATTCAAATCCCTGTCCGAAGGGTCAGATGGTATCATCCCAAATTGCTACTGACAGAGAATGCTTCATGGAGTTGACATAGGAATCTTCAATTAGGCTTAAACCTCTGTTCCACTTCCCTCTCTTACCCCCCACCCCAGGCCATAGCATGCTGGAGAATGCTATTCAGCACAGACAATACGGCCGCCCGGGTGACTGCAGACACAGTGCTGGGTGAACTAGAGGGGTAGGAAGGAAGAAGAAGAGAGAGACATAGAAACAGGAGAGACAAAGAATGGAATTCTAGCAGTAGCAGATAAGGTATAAGACTTACTGGTGTTTCCTAATAAAGGCCTGAATCAAGAAGTAGTTTTCCCAGCCCAGACCAGGCTACTTGGGACAACAGCTAATGGATGGCAGAAAAAGGATCTGGAGTCCTTTTCATCGTTAGGTAAACATAAACTACAAATTGAAAGCAGAATGTATATCCCCCAGAGTTTGCTATAGGATTCTGTGGTGGGCTAAATAATGGCCTGCAGCTGTATCTAGGCCTAATCCCCCGAATCTGTGAATGTTGCCTTATATGGCAAAAGAAACTGCCAGCGTAGGATTAAATGAAGGCTCTTGAGCGGGGGAGATCATCTTGGATTATCTAGCTGTGTCCCCAGTGCAATCACAAGCGTCCTTATAAAAGGGGGGCAGAGGGAGATTTGACACAGAAGAAGCCCCCCGGCCCCCCGTGACTCCTGCAGCAAGGTGCTATGTTGCTGGCTTTTAAAATTGAGAAAGGGGCTGCTGGCCAACAAATGCAAATAACTCAGCTCTATAAGCTGGAAAAGGTAAGAAATTGCGTTCTCCCCTAGAGCTTCCAAAGGGAGCCCAGCCTTGCCAAAACCTTGACCCAGTGAAACTGACTTTGGGCTTCTGATCCACCAAGTTTGTTGCAGTTTGTGACAGCAGTCAGAGGAATAATGTGAATTCCTTTGGCTATCTTGATGAAACGAACACTTCTAGGCATTTTGATATGGAGAAATTGGTATCCACTGAATGGCAAGAGTCAAGATTCTGGCCCTAAAGAAGGCAGGGGCAAGGGGAGTGATAATCTGGGGCAAAGACTTGCATGTAGGTGATTACCTGGGAGTGCTCTAGGGACACGGCTGCAGAGGGCTGAGGGAAGCAGGCCTGGGCCCAGGGTGAAGTTACACTTTGATGCAGTGGCACAAAGGCCCCAGGCACACACCACCGGGAGCTCTGGAGTTGGAGTGGCCCTGCAAAGGTGTCCTGAACTGAGCAAGGGGCCAATCCTTTGCACCCCCACATGGACCAGTCATCAAATGCAGGCTGTTCCCAGGAAAGGGGTTGTAATTTTGAGTGAGTCAACAACCTTTATCAAAAGGCAGTCCCTGGGGAGAGACTCAGCTATGGGCCATCAGCAGGCAACACTGCTGGCAGCTGGGAAGATGTGTGCCTTGGTCCGGAGGCAGGGGTCTGAGCAGTACGCTCAGTTTCTGCTACACCGTGGGAGCGGCCCCCAGCACAATTTTATCTGATTAAGTTCCTGGTATGGAGATGTAAGGAGAAGTTTCCCATTGACCCTGCTCTCTGGCCCTTCTTTCAGGCGCATGGTCCAAGTCCTGAGTCTGTGTGATTCTTTTAGAAACTCGTTGAAAGCAGCTCAGGGACACCTTGGGCAAAGAGGCTGCAATAACTATAAGTGGTTTGGTCTTGGACTGAGGTTTGAAAATAAACCTCCCAATGGAATATTTGGAAAGCCTTCTGAGAAAGCCCCCGAATAAATACCATAGCCCCTTGTGCCATTGGTCAGAATTGTTTTGGCCTGGCTTTCTGGGACTCGCGCGGTGCCCTGACTGATAAACAAAGCCATGTGGAAAGCACAGGGAGCCCAGAGCCAAACCCTGTCCCCACCATCACACCACACCAGGCACCAGCCAACTCTGGCTTCACATTCCAATGCCAAGGCTCTAGGGCAAAGCAGAGCTGAAGTGGATTTCCAGTGAGCCCACACTTTGGAGAGACCCACCATCAGAAGAGCAGCCTTAAACATGCTGAAAGCCTTTGATTTCAGCCTTCTGTTGCTCCGCATTCTGCTGAAAGGCCTTACTGCGCCCATCTGCCTAAGTACTGCACTGAGCATACTGAGCGGTGCGTTTAGCGACCTGGAGCCATCCTGGGGCTCGGAGGCATGGCTCTGAACTGTGGTGTCTGAAGGTCTGGGGTCTTGTTTTATTTCTGACATCTATTAACAGTGTGACCTTGGGCAAAGCACTGCTCTCTGAACTAGTTTTCCTCCCCTGCAGAACAGGGTTTCATAACATTATCTCTCAGATTCTGTCTCATTTCATGCTTAAGGAAACCTGTGGTCCTCCACCTAATGGGCCTGGAGGTTGCAGAGGATGGCCTGCATTTGTACAGATGCTGGCACAGCCTAAAATCTGCTTTGTTGAGAGCAAATTCCTGCCATCAGATTTCTTTCAAGTGGATGAATATATGAATATATCACGCTTATTTGCATTGGCTGCGCTTCCTCAAAATCAGCAGCTTGATATTCACTTGTATCACTAAAATAGACCCCTTTCATCAGCCTGTGAATTTTCCAGGGGCTTGTACGTGAGTGGCCATTATATATATTTTAAATCCACAGGACTATTTTAGAAGTTGAGTGGAATCATAGACTAGAAAGCCTGCTAACTTATTTGTTAGGATGTTTGTGTTGCAATCTGTGCCAACTACTCACCTTGTGACACTGGCAAGCCATTTAATCCCAGTGAGTCGCTGATAGGCATGCCGGTCAAGGTCAACCTTGCCTAGGCTCGGCACGTAGAAATGGCAAATATCAAATGAAGCGGAACTCAGGAGAGAGCTCAGGAATGTGTAGAGCTTATCAAAATGAAAGCAGTTATTATTACTTTAACACCTTCAAAGCCACCCATGAGGAGTCTATTCCATCACATGGATTTGCTTGGGAAAAGCTTTTCCTCTT
The DNA here is from genome assembly GCA_004027735.1 of Carollia perspicillata. Classification (NCBI taxonomy): domain Eukaryota; kingdom Metazoa; phylum Chordata; class Mammalia; order Chiroptera; family Phyllostomidae; genus Carollia; species Carollia perspicillata. The sequence goes on from PVKM010045793.1 coordinate 11,040, forward strand.
CAAAGCAGAGACTTTGTCTGTCAGTGTTGTCAGTATAGAGAGTGAGGAAAAGATATATTTTGGCTACTTTGGAGGTTCCCAAGAGAATAATTTTCAGCAGTCAATTTGCTAAAACAGTTCGTGGGGTCACCTGCTCTTAGCAACCATGATTGGTAGGGAAGGAACCAGCCCAGGATTTACCAGAGAAATGATGCTCACACCAGGGCCCTACAGCAAGGGGCAATCGCTCACCAACCTGCAGCCACTCAGAGCTCCTGCTTCTGCATTAGAACAGAAAGTTCTGTCAACTCCTTCAGGGCATACATGGGTCATTCGGCTCTGCTGATTCCAAGGACAACTGTCAATGTGAATCCTGTCACAGTCCTTAGGACTTTTTGGTTTCTACTGTTCAAACCTTATTCCTTCCAGAGTAGCAAGCCCACAGAGCAAAGCCACATCTGTTTTGCCCGACTTGGGTCTCTGAGGAAAGTCCTGCAAGTGAGAAACAAAACCCCCACAAAAAGGTATTATTGCCATTAATGCAGCACGCTTCTGCTTCTGGATTTTAAAGAGTCTTGAATTCCACTGCTCTTTAAAAGATTATTGAGAAAGCATCATAGCAAACTTATTGACAGCTGACTTGCTTTTCTTGCTACCAGCTTAAAAGAATCCAGATAAAGCAACAGTGAAGAAAACTGAAACTGTGCCAAGGTTAGAATAGCTTACAGAAGCTCTGCTTTTATTTGCTTCTTTACTGAGCCTCCATTTTCCTCTTTCTACCTTCAGGGAATACTGATGCCCAGTGCTGGTGTCTGGGCAGGAGCAGGTGTGGCAGGTCTGGAGGGGCCAGGCTGAGGCCCAGG